>CM033270.1:39656715-39946715 GCA_019343175.1 Oedothorax gibbosus | reverse complement strand
AATTATATAATTTATTCAAATCTATTGACTGGTTATGTATGCTTTATACAAAATACCCTAATTAAAACTGCAGTTTAAGAAAATAAACATTTTGCATAAAAATCACAATTGACGTTAAAAGTTTAGTAAAAGTTAACTTTACCATTATGGCTATTCTGTATTGATACAAATAGACAATTATTGCCTTTTACAGGTCATTAAATCTGTGAAAAAAATTATAAACTATATTATATTTTTCTTAAAACCATTTCAGAGTAAATATTTCGCGTTTTAATTCTGTATTTTAGCAAAAACCTATTAGATATCCAACGCTATAACACTGAACATTGTCCTTTTTCTTCTAGGACACATAACGTTTCTTTAAAATTTTTCAATAATATAACAATGAAATTTAACTAACTATTTGACGATTAAATTAAGTTTTTCAATTATTGTTTTAGAATTATCGACATAAAATTTGATTTGAAACTTTATTTTGTGACAAATTGTTAAGTTATGAAACTAAGAAGAATATTTAGTAATATAAGACATACGTGTTCAAAGAAAATGTTGGTGCTTTGGTCATCCATGAAAAAAACTAGTGTCAGCTGCTTTCCACTCTTTACCACTTTAATGAATTTTAAAAATTGTTCTTCTGTAGCATTGAAATCGTTCCATTTGAATACTGATGTGTATATGTTTCTTTCGTACAAAGGAATCAAGTACTCATCTAGTGAAACATCTAATAGAAAAAGTGTTAGTTGGGATTTAATATACAAATACATAATGAATTTTTTAACTCAATGAATTTTTTTAACATAATGAATTTTTTAGCTAATCTCTGCTGTTTGTATTTTATTAACTTTGTAAATGAAGTTACGAAAATATTTATTAAAAAATCTCCTAACCTGAGAGGGCAAAATCAAAATTTTAGTTATTTAGTTAAAATTATTTAGTTTAAATGTTATGGACTAATTTATTCTTATTCAATTGTAATATTGTTAAAATCTTAAATTAAATATGGTAAGATTTCACAAATGTAAAATCTATAAGATCATTTTAAGAAAACACATTCATACAAAATCTACCAATATAAGCAAATAAAAATACAATTGGCTTTTTTCGCGTGAAGTAATTCAGTCATGCTTTCATTCCTGGATTTTATTTTGGGTTTCGGTGATTGGTGATATGACACAGTAAGCTCCGCCCACTACATGGATTATCCAATCTACATTTTATTTACGTTCCTGTGAAACTATTGCCGCTTAAGGTATAAAAAATGCCTATTGTTAATTTCAATTTTTTTTAACGGAAATTTGAATATTTTTTTGCAAATAAAAAAAAATTAACTTTCAAAATTTTTTAGGTGGGTTGACTTGCGCATGAAAACTTTTGATATTAATAATAAAAATATTAAATTCAGCAAATCTGCAATGGGCTTGTTTCAACACTTTGTCAAAGAAAACAAAACAACCAATGAAATCGCAGTATTGGGAGCGTGACGTCATAAGAAATATCAACATTATATTTTCAAAATGAACGAATGCTGGATGACTGTTAATTTTATAAAGTAATAATTGGCAATTTACTTGAGTTTTCGTGGGCTGATATCACGACGTCTGGAACTTTCAAATACTCCAAAATGACTTCAACAAAAAAATTTGGAGGAGGCAGCAAGCCAGAACCTGTTAATTTTCAAAAGCATTATTGTTAATTGAAGAGCTTAGTGGAAGAACGTGCCAAGTGACAAAAAGGTGAAAATGAGAACATGAGCTTTAAAGTCTTTAGTTAGTATCCGTTAAAGACGGTACTTGCAAAAGGTAAAAAGTGTACTTAATTTTAGGTTTACAAAAATGGGAAAAAGTATTATCGTTAAAGGATGGAATAATATGTTCATTGACACAAAAATCACAATTATTTCAAAAATGTCACTTAGCACGTTTTTCAATTGTTAATGTCTCGTGTTAAATATGAATTTTAAAAAATGATTATTTTAGGAAACATAAAATACATAAAATACATTAAATGCGAATTTTATTATATAAAAATTTATCAAATGTCACTTTTGTTAAATGCCAATTTTATTAAACTTTAAGCGGAAGATTTTTTATTTTTTAGATAAGGCATAAGTTTTATTTAATGTTAATAAAATTTAAAGTTTATGAATACTAAGGGATAGTTTTGTTTAAACCTCCTGAGGGATCATACGTAAAAATTGCCAACTAACTTACAGGTTTTCCAACACACACCTAATTTTCAAAAATTCAAATGTTTGTTAATTTTATCTAATTTTACAAATTGAAAAGGTATTAAAGAGCCTTTTAAAACTTTATTCTATAAAACTAAAATTTAAAAAAAAGTTCAAGCAAGAAGTTCAAAATTTAAAACTTCAATCTAATGTAAATAAGTTTGCACATTGGTCAACATGTTTATTCGAAAAGGATTAATCTCTATAAATTATAAATTTTATTAAAGTATTTTGAATATAAACTTTGTGTGCGCGTACAAATGTTCATTAAATGTACAGTGTTGCACAAAAGTTTAGACACAACACAAAGTATTAGTTTTATACAAAAGTATTGAGACACAAAATAAAAAATCTTTATATTACTTATTCATTAAAACATATTAAAATAATAATAAACATTATATGCTAAGAAAAATAAATATGTGGCAAGTTTTGCACTAAAATGGCAAGAATGACCAAAATCTGCTGCACAAAAGTTTAGGCACACTAAATAAAAATAATAATTTTATAATCAAATTAAATATTTTAACATTTCGTGTAGCTTCTAAGTTGTTTTATTAGTTCGAAAACCCTTGTTTTCATAGGAATTACCAGCTTTTGTATGGTATCAGGCTCGATTTTATACCACGCCTTTTTTATAGCTCCCTTTAGCTTCGGAACGGTGGAATATTGTTTGCCATTGGCCTAAACAACTCTAGTAAGGATTCTCCAAAAACATTTTCGATAGGATTAAGGTCCGGAATATAAGCATTAAGCAGGTCAATCAGGAACTGTGATATTATTGCTTCTAAACCACTCTTTAGTTAACCTTGATGGAGGCATTATCTTGTTGGAATTCCCAATTTGAACCGTCTTGAAATATCCCTATAGGCAGTAGGTTGTTGTCGAGAGTTGCCTGGTAGTCCCCCGAGTTTTCATTTTATTTGGTAAAGGCTAAGGAAGTCTGGCAGTTGAATACAAAACCTCCTTACACCATTACCGAACCGACACTTTTACGTCGACTAAATTGTGTCCTGATTGTGTCCACGCAGATCCTGACAGTAGTAGAAATACCCATTAGGACCATTTAGGTTCAATTTTTTTTCGTCGCTGAAGATCACTTGCAGCCATTCGTCGTTATAAGACGTGTTGTTGAGCCCATTGCAGTCTTGCCTCTTTATGATGAGATAGCAAGCGAGGCTTGGATTTAATCAAGTATCCGCATTATTTGAATCTCCTCCTAATAGTTTCACGTGAAACTTTAACCGCAATCGGGGTTTTATTTTGGTTTAAAAGGCAATGTCAATTTGAAGCCAATTTTCTTATTTTTCTGTTTTCTCGTTTGGTGGTGATTCGAGGTCTTCCGGACCGCGATTTTGGTCGATATTTATCGCTACATGATAACACTCCATAAACATCTTTTGTGGGACGCTTTAATTCAGTAGAAATATCAAAACAAATTTAGCTCTGGATTTCAATATAAAGATTCTTTTAACTGAACCATACGAAAACTCAGTTGACTTCGGTCTGGTTCTAAGCATTGAAAATTACCTTCAACCTTTTAAAGAAACTAAAAACACTTCTCTTTGATGACACACTCATTTTCTCTAGCGAACTTGCATAAAACTGAAACGTGTGCCTATACTTTTGCGGAAATTTTTTATTTGTTAATTTAAGTCAAATTCATTTATATTTTTCTGAACAATTTTTACCATATCATTTTTTCATGCTGCCTAATGAATATATATTCAAAAAAACTACTGCAAAATAGTGAATATTGGGAATATTTTCAAAAATCTCCTTTATGCCTAAACTTTTGTGGAGCACTGTACACTTCTTTATGCAGAACATATCTATAGAGTAATGGACAGTTAATCTTTTGTATTCCATATTAATTTTTTCTACCTTTGCGTATACGAGATTTTTTTCGAAAACATTGACGTCATTTCTATAACCTATAGCTCTTTCAGTTCGATCTATTAATGTTCAAAAACCACTTTTCAGAATCAGAACTCTCCAAAACGTGTAGAAAACACAAAATCATCCATTTTGGATTTTCGACCCCCTTGTAATACTTCCATTACCTTATATTTCAGTGTTAGGAAATTAAAGTAAAACCGATTAATTACTTTAAAAAAATTTGATGCAACTTCCCTTCGTGGTCCAAGGTATCCTAATGCGTAATAATATTTGTTAAGCTTATCTTGATTCGTACAAAATAATTAAACTCGAGACTTTGAACATAAATTTTGCAGACTTCAATTGTAATATTGTTACAATACATTTGAAGTCATGACTTCCGATGCTTTTGAATTCATTAAAAATTGTTGTTTGCTTTATTATAAGAAAAAAACTGATCCCAACAATATTAATAATTAGATACAAATAATTATAAAATATTTAACAATCTTACCTTGAGAAGGTGCAATTCTCCATATTAAGATAAATGAAATGACCAAAACCCAAACTTCAAAATACATATTTCCAGATGCACATTATCCATAAATCGTATTTACTTAAGGATTTTTTACAGTACATTTTGTAATATTCCGAACCTGAATAAATTCTGACACCTTCTTGTAAACACAAAGAAACAAAATCCTACAAAATTTTCTTAAACAGATTCTACAGTAGCGATTTTCTAAAGAATGACACATCAAAATATTCAAACAGGTGTTTTATGGAATAACATCCATAAATATTTTTCCCTGCCACTTCTTTCAAGTCAAAAAAGAGTCAAACACAAAATCCGACTTGACAGGGGGTTGTTATCCTAGGGATGTCTAAGGATAAAGAAACTGAAGTTTTACAATAAAAACTATAATTTTTATTTCTATTGTTTTGTAAGTTGTATTTGAAAGCTATGAATAATGATCTGGATCACTCGAGTATCAAACAAAATTTACTTTTGTTCAACTGAAATAAAATTGACTGTTTCGTCTGACACTAAAATGCAAAGATTTTATTTATTAGTTGAATTCGAACGTGTGAAAGTATTGCTTTGGAACACATGCTTCTAACAATAAATAGAATGTTGTTTTAGTATAGCTATCTTTCAGAACAAATCTGTTTTCGTATTGTATGCAGTAACAAAGGTAACGGAGTATTCGCTGGACTTTCTAACAAATAATATTTTGAAAAGGCATGAAAATAATAATAGTTATAAATATCTAAACAAATCATAGAATTTGATTTTCTTAGAGTGCGGAAATATATATCTAATAAATAGATTCCTATATTGCATTTCTTGATAAAATATATTTTATTATGTTACATAAGTCTAGCTTTGTACAACAATATGCCTTAATTTTATGGGGAAAAAATTGTAATTTTCCATCTTTTCCTGTTCCATCTTTTCCTGAAAACTGTAATTTTCCAAGTTCCATCTTTTATTCTATTCAAATGAAATTAGATAATTTATTTTTTATCATTCAATCAAAACATACGTGGTTTCAGAATCTGTTTTCCAATATCATTTTTGGTGGAAAATTGCAATGTATTGAAATTTTATATTGTGTAGCAAAAATTTTTCATTTGTTTTTTGGTTACTGATCATATAATGTTTAGTGTAATGCTTCTGCTCTTAATAAATGTTGATTTATTTTGCTTTTTAAAAGTTAGAAATCAATCAGTAGGTTTTTGAATATAATGAATAAACATTTGAATAAATTATTGTCGTAATTAACTTCTTGATTTAACTTATAAGGCTAGAAAAGCTCTTTTTCTCTGACGTCACTTTTTCCATCCTGTTTTGAGTGTCAGCTTTTCCGAATAAGAACGTTGGTTTTGAGTGTCAGCTTTTCCGAAAAGTTTTCGTTCTTTTCTTCTTTGAAACAGCCAACACTCCGAACCAGGCGTAAAGCGGGGTTTCAGGGCTTCAATGGTCTTCAAAGTTGACTAGGCCGTGGTAGATGACGGACTAACAATTAGCAGCAAAGATATCGAACCACAGTGGAAAAATGACACTTTTCAAATGTTAACACAATGGAGGTACGTCACCTTTCGATGATTAGTGCTATGTATTTTGATACACATTTGTTATTTACTCTTTAAATATTCTATGCTTGGCTTCAAAATGTTAAAAATGACACTCCTACCATGTTAACTCAATGGGAGATAAGTCACCTTTTGAAGCATAGTGCTATGTGGAAAGATTTGGAAGCCAATGACCTACAATGTAACTAACCCCTTTTTTTGTAGAGATAATTTTTATTCCTGCAGAAAGATATAGGAGCATTTGCATGAAATATTTGAAGAACGAATGTATGAAAGAAGGAATGTATGAATGAAAGAATGTTTTAATGTGTTTACATAAAAATTAGCATTTGCATGTGAGGTTAAAATATTTTCAATAAACAATACACATAAAATATTTTGATGAACCATAAAAAATCTTGATATGCTTGAAACGTGCGTTCAGAGAATATGCTTCAACATGAGATTCAGAATGAAAATATCATTTATAGTATATACTTTTTAATTAATTACACACAATTTGTTTTGGAGTATCAGTCTATTATGAAAAAAGCGGTGGTTTAACTACAATACCATTTAATAAATAAACTAACCAAAAATTTATTATTTCATACTTTACTGAAAAAGAGCAATTGTGAAATGCTATCACAATAGGTTTTTTAAAATTAAATTCAAACTAATACTCAATTTAACCAAAACATATTTTAAGGAGATTAAATGTTTCGTTTCAGATAATAAAAATAATACTTGGCTAAGATTAAACAAAAACTAGCTTCACTAATTGGAAAAATTAAGCATAATTTTACAAAAGTACGGAATTAAATTTCAATTAGGCTATAAAAGAGATTACTCTTTTTTTAAAGTTTATTGTGTATTGTAATTTATTTTATCTAAAATGCGTTAGAGATTATTCTTTAGGGAAATAAAGATTTATTGTATGCGTATAACAATTCCATTAACTACCAAAGAATATTCAAGCTTATTTACCATTGAATAAACACAGATAACGTTTAACACAGCAGAAAATTACACAGATAAGGTTTATTGCTTGGGTATTTACTGATTGATAAAGCGTACAGTAGTTAATTTTAGTTAGTGGATTTTTAAAACCTATTACATTTGCAATTAGTTGTATCACTGCTAAGTTTATTTGTTTCATTTTATTGCTCAAACTAATTGAACTACTAATTGTTTATTAAAATCATTGGATTGTAAACACCAAAAAACATATTTATCACTAAAATTCCATCTCTTTCTTTCTGTCTTCTAACCAGTATTTTAGAGACTTTACTTATCTACTTTTACGAAGATAATGTATAACATTTTTGAAAAATTACTCAGATTATTTAGTATTTTAAGTTTACAATATATATTTAATGTGATTATAACTGTTTTTGAAATAAATAGTTTAAATTTAGAATTAAAATTTATTTCAGTCCATTTGTTACTAATAATAATCAGTAATTGGTAGTTTTTGGCTCTCGTGAAATAAATTAAGATATAGATAAGACACACTACTCAGATAATAGTTTAAAAAAATTTCACCTTTAATATTTTATAAAAAAATCGACAGTTCACATTTTTTTAAACATAGTGATACATATTTACAAGTTATTTATAAACGTATGAATGGACATGTTGGAAAAAAAGAAGTATGTAGTTACTACAACTTGCTTAAATTAATTTTTTGAATTATAAAATGCTTTAATAGCGACATGGAACCTGATTATATGTATATCTGAACGTCATTAGATAAATGCCTAGTGCGAAAAGAAGTCATTTTTCCTTTTCTACTTAAGTTCAGATTTAAGTTTTAAATATTTTAGTCCAGATTTAAGTTTTAAATATTTTACTTTCGAATAACATTTACCTGGCTCAGAACTAAGTTGAAAGTACGTGCTTGGGCTTCGAAATGCTTAGCATTTAAATTGCATAGCTCCGAATGACCTTTAAAAATGTTCGCCATTTAACCTTTTATCATTAGGATTTCTGAAATGGGTGATCAACTTGAAAGTCAAGGCTGAGAAAAAATAATTTCTTAGGAGATAATTCAGATCTTATTCTTCAGCATACTAAAACTTATTCGTAGTATTTCTCATACCATTAAAAAGTTTACGTAGTTGATTATAATTTCTGTTTTATAAGTCTTATTTATAAATCAAAATAGTTCATTGTTCCAAATTTTAATGGATTATATCTAATTATTTTTTTCAATATCATCTGTGACATATGAAACTTGCATTACATGAAGCTTAGCTGCTGATACAAAACAATAAATGCCAAAGACATGTTATATGCAGTAATAGTTTGGACTAGAAAGTCTTTCCAAAAAGACAGAAAAATTGCGGAAACAAGTCCGGCTTGTTTTTCTCGTGTCAACTTCAAAAATGCGTCCAAGTCAAGTGTGATGTCATAAATAAACTGGTGAAATTTGTACTTAAACTGCCGTTTTTCTGAAAAATTCTTTCAAAAGCATTCTCATTTGTGGCAATGTTGTTAAAATCCATTTTAGTCATACGCTTAGTTTGAACCCTATTCTACTCTAGCCCAATCATCAATAAAATGCATTAGAAGGATGCTATCACTGTTTCCTCATTGATTAAGGCCATTACACTACAAATTTTCCAAACAGTATGAAGTATTGTTGTTCTAAGCTCTTCGAAACTTGTTTTGTTACACTGTTAAAAAATGTAGGTGCGAAATTTCACCGGAATTCTGGAACTTTCTAGCTGCCACTACTATTGGTTTGATATGCTGCTAAGGTGGTGAATCCACGCTGGCCGATAGTGGTGCCATCTAGAAAGTTCCGGGATTCCGGTGAAATCCTACAATAAACTTTTTAACAGTGATATACTTAATATCCACTTCAAGTAAACGGACCATTTTAAACGATACTGATGCCTTTTCTCATATTTCTAAAGTTCAGTTGCTTCATAAAGGTATGTTCTGAAAGTGGCAACCTATGGTGAAGTGCTTTTTGAGGTAGAAACTAACTTGGGTTCTTGATGATGGGTAACAACCTCGTCTGCTTCAATCTTTGTGTTATCACTGTTTTCTGGATCTGATTCTGACTTTTTAGCAATTCCACCACTAATTTTCCAAGCAGTATGTAGTATTGTTGTTCTAAGCTCTTCACAGCTTGTTTTGTTGCACTTGATATCCAGTTCAACTACGGATCGTTAAAAAGAAGCTGATGAATTTTTTCACATTTCTAAAAGTACATTTCTAAAGTTCAGTTGCTTCATAAAGGTATGTTTAGAAAGTTGCGACCTATAATAAAGTACTTTTTAAGGTAGAAATAACTTTGGATGCTTGATGACTTGTAGCATCACCATCTACTTCAACTTCTAGGCTCTTCACGCTCCCAAAGTGTTTTAAAGCATCAATGCTATTATAGTAAGTTTTCAACCGCGATTCCTCAAGAGGTTTGACGTGGTTGACGGGGAAGCAACCCTTTCTTCCCCTTACTTCCCCCTCCCACCAGTTCTGGTCGTGTTTTTCCAGGACCCTGATGACGTCACCGCTTGAGAACTCGAGCTCGCCTTCCTCTTGGGGTTCGAAGTCGAATTTAGCTTGCACCAGGAACTGAAAAGCAAAAAAATAGTAAGATACAAGAGTTTTTAAAAATAAGGATGTGCTTAGGAGCATAATACATGAACCTGCAAGAAGGAATAACTGCGTGTTTGTCTGTATTGACAAATTGCACCCAAAAATTACTTATGAATAGGTTATTTTTTTGAATATTAACAAAGATTTTTTTTTACATAACACGAAAATGAAAGTAACTGATCGTAGTCAATTCCACACCGTGTTCATCAATTCAGTCTGCCAAATATGATGCTCTATAAGACAGCAATTCTAAAACTTGATAACTTATAATATTCTTTACCAATTTAAGGTAACATTTTGATTACATTTAAAAAATAATTGTCACTGCAGTTTTCCCATGAAGATACATCGTGAGATATGCTATGTCGTTATGTCGCAGAAAAAAAAAGCAACTGACTTTATGCATATTCCAAAACCCTTTTCCTCCGGGTTTCGCAATAGGATAGGGTCCTTGTTTAATTTCACTATTTGCTATAAGTATGTGAAGAGGCAATTTTCAAAACTCCATGCGTCCAAATTGAACTTAATCCACTTTTTGACTGAAACATTAATTCACATGATGTAAACTTTGCTAAGCGTAAAAACAAATAGTGGCTTAAGTCCTATTCGGAACTTGTGTGGTTTTGAAAATTATCTCCTCATATATCTTAATGAAGGCCGCACGCATTTCACCAAAACGTGTCAATGAATCTCATATATCCCTTATAAACTCTTAATTTTTTTTTAACTAAAACAACCCAACTCACCAGTTCATCTTTTTCTTTCTCTGGATCCATGTCTTTGAGTTTGACATCGTGTGATCGCGAGACGGACTCTGTCCTGTGGTGCTCAACCAGTTCATTGAGGGAGTTGAACTTGGTTCGGCCCAGAGAGAACTTGCCTTTTGGGTGGCGGAGAACTTTGAAGTGTTGGACTGAGTCGGGGAACCTGAAAAGACACACGAAACGTTTTAAAACAATAGGAAAATTTTATATAAAATATTTTGTATCTTCAATATATAAAAACATTTATAATATAAAAGCTGGAATATTTCTTTAGAAAATTTAAACGTGTACCAAAGGAATTGTAATTACTGAATCCCTTAAAGTTTATTGTATCGCCACTTTTTCACTTAAGTTATTATGTGCAAAGACGATTTTAAATGCTCTTAAATTTATAGCATTTGCGCCATATTAGCGTCAGATCCTGAAAAATCTTATGTGCCAAAGAATTTTACGTTCAAATGTCTTAAAAAATATTTTTAATTACTAGTGTTTTTCGATTTAGTACTGTTAGAATACGGTGTTAAATTTATTTGGGTGAAATAAATGAAAACATTAGAATAGTATTTAAATTAAGAAGTATCATGCAGTTTTCATGCTCTCCCATGTAGATATAAACAGAAACATAATTCTGACTTTGAGATACAGTTGACTGCAATTAGTAGCCCTTGGTATTCCCCGATGGTTGACTGGTTGAAGAATTTTCCGTCGAGCCGGATTCGAACCAGCGACCATTAGGATCTACAGTCCTTAAGAGATACTTACATATATGGAGACACAGATATAGAAACATTAAAAAATGAAACTTACTTAGCAGACAATGAAAAGTCTCTTGGTGAGTTGACGCTGATGCGAATCAGAAACGACCCCACGTGTTCATCCATCAGTATTTCCTCAGCCTCTAAACGCGTTGTGTGACCAAAATACCACCTGCAATACATAAAAGAATGACTCACACTTTAAAAAAAAATCTGGGAAATTGCAGCACATTTTTCAGTTATTCTTACGTCACTGTGTTGTAATGCTTGTTTTACAGCAATTTGATGTTTCTTGACTTACAGAGTCACATGAATAATTTACTCAAATAGTATTTAAACAGAGACGATGGTTGCATACAATCACTGCCAGTGAAGCAAACGTTTTCACCCACAATAAATTTTATTTCATATAAATAAACAGCACAGGGTGTAGGCAGCAATTTTACCATCACACTGAGATGTTAAATAGATGCATACTTTTTAAAGTGCAAATCAACAGTGAAATGAAAATGAATTAAAACTTAAGCAAAAGTCTTTTAGTTATGTGCATTTGTTTTAAGGTATAAATAATAATATCTTAAGGTTTAAATCCTTACTCTGGAGAGTTCAAATGGATATGGTTGCTTGGTATAAAGCCTTCTTTGCCATTTAGTTCGGCTATGAACCAATGTTCATTGTCTTCCATGTTTAAAACCTTATAAAAAAGAAATAAAAAATTAGATATTCTATAGATACATTTCAGAAAACATGCTATAGCATTGCTTTTATCAAAACACAATTTACGATTTAAATTTCATAATTTACATGGAAAACTTTATTTAAAGGAAACTGACTTTGAGTTAAGTTGAGCCAATTGACCAGACTGAACTTTATGTAGTGTTTAAACGTTGTTAAAAATAAATAAATAAGTATCGCAAGAGTCATCATGCTGGCATGGGGTAGAATATTTAATCTTTAGGCATGATTGAAAAATGAATTGACAAATTAAATGAAGTTTTTAATGCGAAAATATCAAAAAGGCATTGAATTATCTATAGGATAAAAAATATCTTGAAAAGTTTTTAATCGACAACCTAAATCCAAAGTTTGACCATAATCAACACAGGTATTTAAAATAAAACGTCACATTTCCAGAGTAAAATATATGTTATAAAAATCATGTATATTTAGAAATGAAATAACACTGTTAAAACAGTGCTATCATAAAGGTAATAGAATGCACTAGCCAGGGGTGGTTCTGTGAACTGAACTTTGATGACTAATTTTATGTAGTTTCAGGCGCTGGAGTTCGGAAAAAATAGTGAAAACAATCAATCACATTTCAATTTTCCATAATTAAACTGAATTTTAATAGAAAACCCAAATTTTCTGAGAGAGAGATCCGAAATTTCCATTTCAGAAACTCCAAATTGACATAAATAGTCGGTTATATTTTGGACGTAACCACCAATACTGTGTGTGTGAAGATGCTAATGATTGAATAAATAGTAAATATATTTGTTTCCTTTATGGTTAAGCAAACTAAAATAATATAAAATACTTATTCGGCTATAGAAATATATGAATTTACATAATTGTAGAGCTGAATTGAAATAAATTACACGTCCATGGTTCTTCAATTTAGAATAACACCTCAAAATTGGATTTTCAATATTTTTAGAGCAGCAAATAATTTTAAACACAATTTTGCTTTATTTTCATGCAAAATAGTTTGAGACAGGCCATTTATTGACTTTTAAAACGGCATTATTGATCATGAGTTTATTTCATTAGGGTACAACTTCTACTTTTATTCAATTATTGGGGGTTAATTTTTGTAGACAGGCTATATATGTAAATTGCTTGTGCGTAGACATATAAAAATCGTGTATCATCATTTTTATCATGCTTTAAAATTCAAGTTTTTCTTTAATTCTTAAGTCTCCACCCGCTAAATAAGAAATAACAATTAGGAACTATTGCTGCGGCAAAATGCCTAGAAATTTAAAAAAAGATTAAATTACAAAAACGATAAAATTTCTAAAGAAATTTAAAATTTAGTATGTAGCCAAATAAATGTGAAGTTTCTTGAAGTTTAAGTTAAACTTCTGCAAATACTTTTTTTAAAATTCTACATAATTTTGTAGTTTTTCAAACTATGTCATAATTTTTTCACTTTATTTATGCCTACCAAAGCATTTCCCAAGTCAGTTTTAACATATTGTATGCATGGATGTCACTTAAAAACACTTGGAATCAAATAGGAATTTTTAATCGATTATATTAATGCAATTATATATATTTTTAAAACGAATTTATAAGTGGAAAAAATCAAGACATAATAGAAAAAGATAACTTGCATTTTTAAAATCAGCATCCAAAAATAAATAGGAAAAAAGTTGTTGCACTATCATTGCTATTGCTATTTCACAGACAAAACGTTAAAAAAAATCGATTAAACGAATAAAAATGTGTTTAAAATTTAACTAATTAAAACATTGATTCTTAAAATCCTTCTAAATTTTAAAATTTCAATTCAATAGTTTTTAGCCTACTTTTCTTTTATTTGAAATTTTAAAAAAATTAAAAAGTGGGTATTGCCATACTGTACAAAAGTAGGTCAAACATAACACAAAAACAGCTTACTTTTAAAACTTGGTCCTTTTTAAAACTAAGCTCATCCTTATCCGCAGCTCTGAAATCGTGTTTAGCAACGGCCTCCATAGTATTCGAAGAAATAATTTCTTTCACAACTAAAACCACAAATTCCTCAGATCATACTGAGTCAGAACCTGTCAGTACACTCAAGACTGTTGCAAGCACAGATGACGAATAATTATCAGGAACACCTTCGAAAAGTTACTAAAATGACGTATTCGAACAAAAATAGGAACTTTCGAACATGTGGAAGTCTTTGTTCTGCCGTCAATGAGGGTGGAAATGAAACAGATATCTATAAAAGGATTCGGGATTTCACCAGAAGTTATTATTAATATGCTTACGTATTTCGCGAACTATGTGAACACGGAAAACTGATAAGGAAACCGGAAATATCTGCATTGCTAGTGTAATTGTAATGGGGATGTGTCATTTAAATATGTGTCATATCTCGATATCAATCGTGACATATTATGATTAATTTATATTTAATTTAACTGAATCAATGGAGTATTAGCAATGGATATAGAACATAAAAAAGGCTTTAAAAAATAGAGATGCGTAACACTACACGACTTTGGATTCCCACTCAATAAATCAATACAATTAAACGTCATTATATACCTTATAAAGTAATTTAAATAACTTTTGAACCCAAAAAGTTCGATACACCTACCCTATGCTCTTTTAGTTTGAGTTGCAAAGTGATTTCAGGTAGATAGAGAAACGGACCAATGTTCAAATACCACTTTTAGCTTCCACACTACGTTTATAACGTAAAAAGTGGAAGGTATTACATACTTTCATAGCCCAAACTACAAATGCTACGGACAAGTGTGATACGTCAAAAAATTCAGCGCATCGAAATTAGAATACATTGAAAATTTCAGAAAAGAATTCGAATTCGAAGTACTTCAATTATTTAAAAAACTGCAAAATTTAATGCTTATTTAAAATTTATACGAAGCCATTTTTATTAGAATTAAATCACCATTGCCATTTGCAGCAATCGCTCGAGAAACTCTAATTCTTTTAAACAATAAATTAAGATAAATTTATTTTTGCGCCATAAATCAGTTTAAAATGACGTCAACTATATTTCACAAAGAGATTCTTTGATTGTATGTTGATATGAAATGTTTTCCTTCTATTTAAAAGCGAGGAATATACATATATATTCTTTGAAATATAAATTATTTTAGCAAACGATAACAAATAATTATTGAATTTTCGAAAGAAAATAAATGAAACTAGCCAAATTTAGCGTGTAAATGTTTAATATAGAATTAATGCTGTGTTTGGCGCGTTTTTTTCTGTTTAACACAAATGTTGTGTGGAAGCGGGTTAAGTGACAGATTCTGTTACAAACCTACTTGTTTGAAAATCAGCACCTTTAAAAGCCGCGTAGAAAGCACATTAACTCCATTTCAGATTTTCGACCCCATTACAATACTTTCACTACCTTATATTTCATGTTAGGAAAAATTAGGATATTTTATTTCAAGGACTACTTTTGATTGAGGGAATGAATTATCATCACATTGCTTACACAAATAATTGCATCTTTGATGACAGTACGAACTACTCTTCGTAAGGTTTTAGAGTTACCAAAACTGTATATAAAATTAATTAACGAAAAATATGTAATAATATAATAACGAAATATCTTTTTTACGCAAAAATCAAGCAGCAAATTTTAACAAAGTTCAGATTTCCTCTAATCATCTCTTAGGTAATAATCCTATGAATAGTTACTTGATTAACCTATAACATGATTAAAAATTCAACATAACTCTGGATATTTCCTTTAGATCCCATACCCTCCGACCTTTACACCACCGGGTCGATATGGTAATATAAAAAAAAGACAACGGATCTTAACTACTCAGGTCCCCCATCCAGCTTTAATGAGGCGTTCCAACACGATAAAACAAAAGAACAGAAAAAAAAGATTAAAAGGAAAAAAAATCTGCTCTGTTGTAGTGACCTCTAAGCTAATGGCCATCGGATGACCGTCATATAGAATTGCAGCTGTCGAACTCACATCTGAACAATGGTGAGGACGGAAAAAAACAGGCCGAATAATAAATAGTGTTTTTTCTGAAAGGAATTAAGTAAGGAAAAGAATTGATCTCACCTGAATTTGAGGTTGGGAATGAGAAATGTCACCCAGTTAAAATAATTCATATTATTGGATTATTAATTTTTCTAGATCGCATTCCTTCGTTTATATCACTTTAAAATTATTCTACTCTATAAGACATATTGACCAATGTACTGATGTGAGTAACCAATTATCTTATTTGATTTGAAATACAAACACGGTTTACCTTGAAATTTCCAATTTTTTTTGCTAACAGTAAATATGTTATTATGTATATACAAAAACATTTGGGGGGCGGGGACTTTTTAATTTCGTGAATAAGCTCATTTAATTTTACTTTCGAAGCATGCGATTTTGATCATATGGCAGTACAGTTTTTCCGAAAAATTTGAACGTTTAGAATGGCCTTCAGTCTTTCTCTCTCTCTCTCTCTCTCTCTCTTTAAATGAAGAAGCAGTGCTAGTTTATAAGTATCCAATTAAAAGAAGACTAATAAAAATAATCAGGAAAAAAGGCTCCTTCTGTCGAACTGCCAAACAGTTTGTAACTTTTAGCTTCCACACTACGTTTATAACGTAAAAAGTAGAAGGTTTTATAATCGTTCAGTCCGTCTGTCTGTCCGTCACCCACTTTCATAGCCCAAACTACAAATGCTACGGACAATTGTGATACGTCAAAAAGTTCAGCGCATCAAAATTAAAATACATTGAAAATTTCGGAAAAGAATTCGAATTCGAAGTACTTCAATTATTTAAAAACTGCAACATTTAATGCTCATTTAAAAAGCATAAGAAGCCATTTTTATTAGAATTAAATCACCATTGCCATTCGCAACAATCGCTCGATAAACTTTAATTCTTTTAGACAATAAATTAAAATAAATTTATTTTTGCGACATCGATCAGTTTGAAATGACGTCAAATATATTTCACTACGAGATTCTTTGTATGTTGATATGAAATGTTTTCATTCTATTTAAAAGCGAGGAATCTAGATACATAAAAGGCAACTTCCGTTTGTTTGTTTGCTTGTTTGTTTGTATAAGACACGAGATCTAAAGAACCACGCAACAGATCGTTACGAAATTTGGCACAAAATTCATCTCATCTCCGGAACAAACATAGGCTAAGAATTTTTCGAATCAGAACATTCCTTCTATCGTTTTCGAACGTTTTTATTCGAATTTTCTGAAAAACTACACCACTTTGGCTCAAATCCGATCTTTTTTTACTTTCCTGATGCCATCGGCTGAAAAAATTAAATAAAACTTTTAACGAAAACATTTAAAATTGAAAATGTTTATTTTATTCTGTTGCCATTACCTTCAGAAACTAATTTCATTATTTGAAAATAATTGACATGTTTCAAGTGACGTAATTCCGCCAGTCTCCATTCCCGGATTTTATTGTGGGTTTATTTGATGTGATTTTTTCATTGATTTTTCTGTTGACTGCATGTATGCATATTTAAGCAATAAATAAATGTATAGTTAAGCTATTACTGAACTATGATGGTTAATAAAGGCCATCGCACTAGAGCTGCATATTAGTGTTTTATGTATTTATTTTTTCGCCAAATGCGTTCCCAAAACTCGCCAAATTATTAACTAAAACTCGCCAAATGGGCATTTTCTTTTATAAATAATTTATAATCTGGTCGGTTGTTCGAAGGTCATTGTGTTAGAGCTGTATAATGGGTGTGTTTGTAGCTATATATATTTTCTTGCCAAATTATTTCCCAATACGCGCCAAAGGAGCTAAATGGTTTTATGTATTTATGAGGGAATTGTGATGACATTTATGAGTGCATTTTATAGCGTATTTTTCATTTTGGAATTTTAAGGCAATGAAACGGGATTTTATACTTTATAACGAGCGGGAACAATAACATAAGTTTATGATCCTATAACAGGTTATATGGTACACATATTTGGAACGATTTGATAATTTTTAATCCATGCGAAGAACTGGTATAAATTTGCTAGCGTCATTATTGTATTTATTTTCATTCAATTATTATTGTATTTATTTTCATTCAATTATTGTACATATCTGCATTGATTTAGTACTGTATACATATGCATTAAATTCTTAACTTTTCAGCATTTGTATTGAATTATGGTAGAAATTTGTACTGCTTATATTGTATTTATATCTATAAAGTGTCCAAAAAAAGTTACTTAATTTGTTATAGAACTCCCTTGAATTGCGTTAAAATAAATGTTTGAGACCCTTTTAAGATTTAGCTGTTTTTCCATTTTTAATTCTTACTGATTATTTTTTACTTAAATATGTATTCTTTTTAATTTGAGCTTCTTATCAAAGGTATTTTGAAATTAATATGAATCATTACTATATCCAAGTTGGGTTATTAAATGGAAAATTACTGGGTAATCTTCATATCTTATGTAACTAAAATGAAAGAAAAAAAATAGTTAAATTGACTGTTAAATTATTTTTCCACCTCTACCCGTGCAACGTCGGGTATAACAGCTAGTATTACATATTTATTCTTTGAAATATAAATTAATTTTTGCAAACGATAAGTAATAATTATTGACTTTTCGAAATAAAATAAAAGAAACTAGCCAAATTTAGCATGCAAATGTTTAATGTAGAATTAATGCTGTATTTGGCGCCTTTTTACCTGTTTAATACAACTGTTATGTGGAAGCTGGTTAAGTGACAGATTCTGTTACAAACCTAATTGTTATAGTTTAAAATGCAAATTTCACAAAAAATCTCGGACTCCCTAATAGGCTTTTAACGAGAATTAAAATATCGTTAAAATTTCCGCCCAAATCTCGGAAGATAAGTACCTCATATAAGCAAATTCAAATAAAAAAAATTGCAAAATGTAAATCCTTTTTAATAAGCATTAGTAAGCCCCTTTTAAATTAATTTTATTTCTTCATTTATGAAACTTATTTTGGAATCAGAAACTTTTAATGAAGAATGAAAAATACACAAGTAATGGATTGAATGGAATATGTAATTAAATCTTTCTTTAAAATTAAAATTTTGATTTTGAAGTTTAAGTTTCAATAAATAGGGAAATTAAAATCAGTATTTTAAAAAAACATTTTTAAGTAAAATACACTTTGAAACAATAGGATATGAAAAATATTATTTTTACTTGATGTTTCGTATTCGTTTAATTTCAAAATATTTAGCTTACTACTGTAAATATAAATTTAATTGACGAAACAAATCAGTTATGGTGATAAGCATTTATATTTAAACATCAGGTTATTAGGTGAATAATAACCTGGTAAATACTATTGCACTAAAACAGTAAAATACAATATAATACAATGATAACATAATACTAAAAATAACTAATACAACAGTACTTGCAATCAATACAATTGAGCACACAAATATGAACTATAATAATACCCACAACTAATACAGAAGTATAAGTTACTAATGCAATAATGCTAATACATTAGTACCAAACAACTAATACAATAGTACCAATAACTACTGCAATAATACCCACAAAATTAATACAATAGTACTTTCCAAAACGTTCTATAGTTCTTTTTTGCCTAAATACGTTCCGTATATGAGGAGAGGGCTGATATTCGTTTTCATGTCTTGTACTAATCTTCGAATGAAATGATATGACATAGTTCCAATGAAGGTTTGTTAGGTAGTTATGTTATTGGAAGGAATGATTTGATTTGTTCTTTAACTATCTAGTAAATAAGGTTTCGCAGATAGTAAGCCATGATTTACTATAGCACAATTTATTAGGATGATCCGTTTTTGTAAGAGAAGTTCAAAAGAAATTTCTGTTGTCTAATGAAAATGTGATGACGGATTTCACTGATGTTTTATTTTTGTGGATAGTTATATGATATTTTCAATACTGATAACGCTGTTCATAGATAAAACTATAAAAGCATAAATAATATTTCAATTTATTAATTTACTCATTAGAGATAACATATTGAATATTTCTTTGTCCTGTTACTCATTAGTTATAGAGATAGTTAATAGAGAACAAGCGAACTAATAAATTTGTAAATTATTGTTTCGTTATCTTTTGAAGTTTACTATAACAAGCCATATTTTTAGGTTTGGCACACTTAACCACACGAAAAAACAAGTTAGGTTCGTAACAGAATGCGTCACAGACAGCTTCCACATTAAAATTTTCTATAATTGTAGTACTTTGAATACGATTTGTTTTCTGAGATATTTATGACTTCTAATGTGGATGCACTGAATTATTTTGAAGTATCCCACTTGTATGTAGCATTTGTAATTTGGGCTATGAACTGTCTGGAGCATTTGTAGTTTAAGATATGAAAGTGGGTGACGGGCAAACAGACTGAAAGACATGTCCTTTATAAAAGACTCTGCTTTATATTCCTTGTGTTCAAGCTAAAATATGCTTAAACCCTAAATATAAAATCTCAAAACAAATAATTTTTTTAAATGAAGTGCCATCAGTATTTAAAAATTTGATGACGTTATATTTGGGTTTTAAAAACAACTACAAAGAAGCAAACTTGTTCAAATTTATCGAAAATATCTGAAAATACCAAATTTCACAAATTTAAGTGATGGATAACATTCGTTTTGTAAGAAAACTATTTAAATACGCAACGCAGGAGGAAACATCACAAATCTTTTAAAGATTGTTAAATACAATTATGTGATGTATATACATTTTCCCAATATTTTAATTAATAAAATGATATTCTTGTAAACTAGAAGAGAGATTCAGAAAATAGAAACCCTTAAAAAGTACTTTCAGCATTATTTTGAGCACAAATACTTTGTTGTTAAATGTGACCAGTGCTTCAGATTAAAACAATTCTTTTCATTTTGTGTTCAACAAAATACTCTTATTTCTGAATATTTAATTCTTTTAATAGCTATGTTGCAACTTTGATGTTTGTAGTCGGGAAAAGAAAACATCATATTTTACCATATTTTTTTGTACACTTGGAATTATTAAAAAAAATATCTTACTTATTAAAATCAATCACTAAAAATAAAATTTCTTATTTAATTGAATATAATTAAATTATAACTTTTTGAAAATTACATGTATACTTTGTGTTACATTATAAAAATGTTGTTTTGACTAGATATTTCGGGATAATTATTGATCCGTAAGTTTATATATTTTAGATAGTATATTTTACTTTAAAGGCAAACGTAATTATTTCTAATTGTTTGAAGATGTGTTATTCTAGCTTAATTAGAAAGCTTTATATATTTGAAGAGATTATTTTATAATTTCGTAGGAAACATATTGCATCATCATTATTATGTTTGTTTATAGAAAAATTATAGCGAAAAGTAATGTATTTAAGCTCAAATTCCTTAATAGCAAGGTTTATGCAATATGTGAAAAGACAAGTAAATGCTAGTTTACTTATTTGAAACTTTACATATTTAATGTCTACGAAGTTTAATTTTCTGAAATTAATACTATATGAACTAGTTATGTAAATATAATAAGCTTAATTACATAACTAATGAGTTTTATTTTCTATGTAGTATGTTATCTCCCAGGGGTCCATAATATAAGGTGGTAATTTTAAAAAGACCTCAAAACATAATCCGTCACTCGGTTTGGGACCCCTTTAAATTTGTCTCTTAAAAAAATTGCTTTTGCTACACTGTACGATTATAGGTGTTTTTTGGGGAAGGGAGAGGGGGTTTTAAATGCACAAATGTACGTACTTATATAAAACTATTTGATGTTTAGTTTTAATTATTAAATAAATATTTTTATAAAATATTTATTATTAAAATTAACTTTCTTAAACACTTACTCACAGAAAAAAAAGTAAATTCGTTGAACGGTAGAACAAAGAATATAAATATGAATTTTGACTTATGCTGTTTTATTTCTGAGCTTTTCGTTTTGTTCCTTTCATTAATCATTTAAATCCTTTTAAATACTTTTTTAATTAATAAAAAGTGTGAATTTTATTAATCCAGTAATTAAAATCAACTCACCTGAATAATGTAGAATTATGGTGATTATGTAAACAATTGTAGACAGGCACTGCAAATGTAAATGCAGTAAAAAACCTAATATCAATAAATAGTTATATTAAATTTTAACTATAAAACTATTCTACAAAAATATATGGTTTTTAACAAATACTCGAAGTTCGAATATTGTAGATTTATTCATTTATTCTAAACTTTTTTAAAGCTTGATATGCTATCGACTTAGTAAATCATCAGTTACGCAGTTACACACGTCAAACTTTTCCATATCAATTTCAACGTTTGTTTCTATTATTTTGCGGTGAAGTAATAACTCAACGTCACATTTTGTGCCGTTTAGATGGACAGTTCATCTATCAAAACAAATAATAAGAGAGTCTTAAACGAGGATATCAATTTTCTTGAATTTTTTTCTTCTGTTGTGAGAACAATTGTACGTCAAGAACAAAGAATTTCTTTAATAAATTACTTTTAATAATTTTGATGAAGAAGTTTGGCGTAGAAGTAGTTTAAATGAAATTTAGGAAGTAGTTTAGTTAGTAGGAACGTAGTTTAGATAACTCAAATATTTATAAAGATTATTGCATTTATTTTTTATACGCACTGTAAAACGTTTGGTGTAACGTTATTTCATAAAAACGGTGGCAACGATTACTTCCTTGAATTTGAAGCAAAGTTACACTACAAAGTTGAAGTAAACGTCCATCAAAAGGAAGTAAGATTAGACCATAAAAATAGAGTAAGGTTGCCCGCACTTAAGCTGCTAGGCTAGTGAACCACGATATGATTGAGATAGCAACGATTAAGCCAACAGAATGTAATATTAAAAATTAAAGAAAAAATATTGGAAATTTAATTTTACTTCAGGAATTCTCAAATACATATAATAAATGAATCTGACAGTGAAATATAGTATTTTAAATCGCTATTAACATCAGGGAGACGCACTTTTGAGCATCTGTCAGTTTGAGAGTATATTTTTGAGTAAACCAAGGGGGTAGATTCTAATGACTTGTTTAGTCCAATTGACCAATTAGGTGCAAGAATGGGTGATGACAAAAGGTGAAACGGTCATGGAAAGATTTTTGATGATGTAAGATGATTCTGTGAGAAAGACTGACTGGCGCAGATGGAATGTGAATGATTTTAACAAGCAATATTAAAGAGATGTTAAAGAGGCAATTTAAATTAGGAAGTTTAATATGTGTTGAAAATAATATTTTTTTTAGAGTTTTTCCCATGTATGACATATATACAACTAAATTAATGTTAAATTAATAAAATTAAAATTATACTTCCAAAAAAACAAACTGTTAAAACAAAAATTATTCTGCCTATTTTGCAATATTTTGTATTTACTACTACATTTAAGTAAAGACTAAACAATATTTATAAATTTAAAATTCCACATAGTAACTCTACGAAATTATTTATAATAATAGAATAACTAAAATAATTGGAAATTGTAGTGTTTTCACTCATTTTATCGCAAATGTAATTTGTTTCAGCATTTTAAAACATATATTGTTTTTCGTTCTATTAATTATCGCAATTTAACATTTTGAAAAAGCAATAAAAGATGCACATAGCATTAAATTTTTGTCAAACTAATTATTCTTGATTCTTAGATACTTTGTTTAGAACTAATTCGTTAAATTTGTTGAGACGAATATATTGAGTTGTATTTAAGTTGAAAATTACACAATAGGTTTAATTAGGGATTTCAAGTTTAGAAAAAGGTTTTCTTCTCATTTTAGTTTGTATCATAAGAAACAGTTAGAAATGCTCATTACGTTATTGTTTATGTAATTGAAAGTTTTACTTTTAGTTCTATGTGTTTAACTAAAACTCTAAACTCCTCAGCGCAACAGCCCATTAGTGGGCCAAGGCCTGCCGTGCCCATTTCAGGTTTCATGACCTAGGGTTCTGGGGTGCAAGGCATATGTCCCGGTGGTCAGCCTCACGCAGAACCCTCAGTGTTTATATCCCAAGCATGCTTGGTACCCATTTTATCGACCCACTTAAGGGATGAAAGGATGGGTCAACCTCGCCCAATCCGGGATTCGATCCCCGGACTTGGCGTGGCAATGCGAAAAACTACCACAAAGCCACTGGTATGTGTTTAACTAACTAATTTAATTTTTTAGTTTTATTTATATTAGATAAAAGTCTTAATTATTATCGAAATTAATTAAAATTTCATTGTCTCGTGGCGTTTTATTGACGTATTATCTCCACTATTCATCTAAGTAATCAGTTTATTTTTTATTGAGAAGTCAGTAACAATACAATTCCATAGAGAGGGAGTGACAATGAATACTTAACATAATTTTGAATACCATCAGAGGAAAAGTAGTATAAATCTATTTTCCAAATTGATTTCATCTTTGCCATTAGATAGATTGTCTTGGTTTTCATCTTTATATTTAGATTGATTGATATATTCCCGGAAATTCTAAGAAAAACTGTACATATTTTGATATAATAATCAATATTGAATACAAGATTAATAAGCTATAGATTAAAATATTCTGTCCATTGATTTATATCGATGACCATTAGATAGATAGTCTGGTTTCATCTTATATTAGTTGTCTAGATATTTCCTTATTCTGTAAGTAAAAATTCATTCTGTTCTGTCTTATATGAGAATTATAATTGATATAGCCAAAGGGATATATATATATTTACCCTACCTACCTAAAAGATTCTTTGTTGTACCATAGAATATCTAGTGGCTTGTAAAGTGTAGGGAATTTAACTGTGTATGCCTATCTTTCTGTCTGTATGTCTGGCTGTCGTCCGTTTGTCCATCATTTTCTCTTCTGTCTGTCTGTCCGTCAGTCAATCGCTCCATCACTCTATCTCAACTCAACTATGAATATTTTTAAAGAAATTCATTTTCGACTTTTATAAAAAAAACGTATGGTTGCAACTTTTTTGTGTTTGAGAAGTGTTTCTGGGAGGAAACATTCAAATATACTGGGATATTCTGAACAAAATCTGAATGTATCTAAAGATATATGAATATAATCTGCATATGTTTCCTTCTTAACCATTTCTACAGTGCGTATGTTTTCAAAAGACTTACTGCAAATGATTTCTAGCTATCTTAGAACATGAGAGCCAAGTTGGTAATACGTTGATCTTCGGGTAAGTGATTGAATGTGATTTGTTAAAGAATGAATGTTTCAAAGCAAAACAGCACAAGTCAATTTTATAGATACTGTTGTTTCATACAGCAAGTACATCCTGTAATTGGTTTATTTTATAATTCTATTTCAAAATTAATTATATTGGTTTTACTCAAAGAAGATATTACGGTCATGTAGGGGAAAGGCAAATTTTAAATTTTCAACAGTTTAGAAGTATTCCAGCAAATATAAATTAAATATTTAACTAATGGAAACTAATTTTGTATTATTTTTAAAAAGTTTGATAATTAATGTGCATTAAAATTTCTATTAAACAATTTTTGAAACTTCCGCATTTTCAAATTTCTAATTCTCCCATTTGGGCTCATTAAAAGCTACTTAAATTTAATTCTAATGGTTCAAAAATTATTTTGTTAGGCACAAACAAATTAAGTAAGTTTATTGTAAAATATTATTCATTTGTTTGAATAATAATGAGCCTGAATAGATTTATTTTCTTTTATAATGAACGTAAGAAAGTCCAGATTTTAATGATTAAGCATTAATAAAAATATTTTTCATACTTTTTGTTTTCCAAACATTCAGTTTATAATGAGGGATCGTTGATAAAGCAATTATTTAATTGCTTAAAAAACTTTTATATCAAATAAATTTTATTACTTTGATAAAAGACAGCGAGCATGTACAAAAGAAGGCATGTTTTTATAAATAATTTTTTGAAAAAGTCACTAAAAGGGGATTATTTTGTAAAAAAAAGTTCAATGTAAAACATTAGTCAAGCAAATAAAAACAATTGATGAATTCATAAGGTGCATTTTTATTTTTAAGTTTAGATTTTGAATAGAATTTGTATTAATTATTTAAACTTTTTTTTATTTAATTATTGTAGAATATACTTTTCATAAGATAAATAAAGTAAAATAGATTTTCTAAATAAATTTGATGTGTTAGTTCAATTGTTTGATATTTTTCAGTGTAATATTAAAAGGCTTTTTTTGCAGTATACCTGGATTTAAATAAGTTGATTGTCATATTTAATTTATTTTTATTATGCATTACTTCAGCATTGGTTTTTATTTAATTTAAAAAATGTATACTGATTTGGTATTCATTTATGAAAAATTTTTGTGAGGAAATATATGCAGAGAACTATTTGTTTATCCAAATAGATTCATAGCGTTTTTATGCTTCCTTTTTACAATCCTCTCAACCGTTATACATACGCCTGTTGCTGGAATAGAAATGTCAAAAAAAAGTTTAAAACATTAATAAAAATGTCTGTTTGCTTTTTTCTTTTACCTTCGAAAGAAGTCTGTATATTTCTATGACCAGGTAGTAGTGACGCATAAAAATATATATTCCTTTTCAACAGCGGAATATTTAACTAAGAAAAATACTGAGATCAACAAAACAGTTTTTTCTCTACCGTTCGAATAAGCTTACTTCGACATCTAAGACTATCTTTAAGCAAATAGAACTTGCTGTTTACTTTCTGAGATTGAAATTCGAATTTAAAATAGCATTTTTCTTTCCAAAAAAAATAACTATTCAAAAAAGTACTTGGAAGATTTTAGGTTAATTTTTGTTTGCAATTAGAACATCATTTTCGACATGAAGTCAACAAAGTCGAGGAATCCAAATGAAATTTTAAAACATTTAAAATGTTTTTCTTTAATGTATTTCACTTGTTGACTTTTATTGTATTTCAGGATTGTAATTTCTTTCATCGACTTCAATTACTTGAATGTAATTATTGAAAAATTTTATTGGGACCGTTGACACTCAAGCATTACTTTTAAATTTCATTTTTTTACTTAAAATATTTAAGTTTTACTTAAAGTTCAAATGATAAAATCTATCTAAGTTCTAGCTAAAAAAAATATTTTGAATTTCTTATTGACTGATATCTTAAAATAAATAATTTAAAAACGGAACATGTAATTATGTTTAAAAAAATTCATTTCAATCATTATAAACAAAAAAAAGTTTAAAGCCGATTTATCAGTATATAACAAAGTTTTCTATCAATTTAATCTAAAAAATAGAGCTTTTCTTTTTGAATATTCAACTAGTAAACATTCAATCTGGCTTTATTAATATAATAAATAAATATTTTTCTGCTTGATTTCAGAACACAAAAAAATTATATCTTTATTCAAAAATATCTTCTTCATCTTAAAAATACTAAGAGTTACATATTGGCTAGTTTCAGGTGATGTATTGTCTCCGGCATTCATTCCTGTGCTTCCTTCGATCAGTTCTACGATTTGTGCTCTGTTGCCCACGAGACATTGATTCTGCAATCAAGTCTCGAGAAAGAATATATTTTCATTTCTGTTAGCACTCAGGACCTGAAACATTTCTTTTGCCTAAACAAAGATATGAAAATGCCATAATATAAAAAAACACTACCACTTCAACTACCTATATTAAGGAGGGAAACATTCGCATTTCCTTCTGGGAAATGACAACAACTCTGGAAGGAAAGACCGTTTTCCGACGTGTAAAGAAGAAATTTCAATTCCACCGTACAGTTTTACCAAGTTATTTTGTTATGATTCTACATACTAGGGGGCACGCCCCCTGCTCGCTATCACTCGCCAATCCCCGGGAACTGCTTGCGCAGTTGCCTTTGGATCGCTTCGCTCGCTCACCGTTCATTGAAATATTTTAGTCTAGCCTTTAGGGTTAACCTAAAGGAACATGTCCGGCCATTTTTCGCCAAATATGATAAACCCGCTAAATTGGTATTATGGAAAGCCTTGGCTGCGAAAATCGCCACAGATCGTATTTTAAGCGAATAATTATCAAATAGTTCAGTATTTTTTCTATGTATTCTGTTTGCATTAGAGAATTTATTTTGCTACTTTGTTTTATTGATCCTATCCATTTTCTTTCATCGTTAAGAATTCTTAAATCGTATTAATATATCTAAAATAATTTTAATCATTAATTATTTTAAGAACTCATTTCTTAAATTTTTTTTGTGCACATTGTTTTGAACTTGCAGCAAACTGTTGAGTTCTGATTTTCTTATTTTAAAATATCGCTACGATCACAAAGGCCACGATAATTTTTTTATAAGGAAATTTTTCATGTTCTCTCTCAGCAAAAATTTCAAGTTTTGAGCAACATTTTAAGTAAGTATTTGTTGTCAATTCAAGATGACAACAGACTTGGCAAACGCTCGGTTTGTTGTCATTTTAACTTGGCTACATTTTTCGACTTGGCGCCAAATCCGGTCATGGTAATTTAGGTTAACCGCCTTTAGTATCCTTTTAAAATAAAATAATTACAAATTAATGCTTATTATTGAGAAAACATGCCATTTCGGCACATTGCCATTATATCTGCCGCGGGCAGGTAGACTGCAGTATCTAGGCTAATGACTTGGATCATAGCTGTAAGTACTATATAGCTTTAATCTACAAAAAATAGACTAAATGACCTATTATTTCTACGCAAAAATAGTCCACTTCATTGTTGGATTACTGCAGTTTACACGTCTACGGCAGATATAATAAGTGAAGCTAAGTTACGAGTCTGAAATGGTATGATATGATTTGAAGATGTGCTATATATGGTGTATGCTAAGATGTGATAGGATGCTAAGCCACACATTGCACTATATGGAATTTTACTGTTTTACAATAAAAATGGGATTCGCTAGTGCTAATTATAGATAGAACATTAACGAATACTTGTAATCATTAACCTAAGATTTTTATTTTTGTGAAACATATCTTGATAAAATTTGAGAAAAACTAAAATAGTTAAGAATGAAACGAACCAAAATATATATAACAATTAACGATAATTAAAGAAAGCATCTAGAATTTATGTACATTTTAAGACCTAAAATCAAAACACAAATGTACATAGAAATCTAAATACAACAGTCATACACTCACTAGTGGAGTCGTCCTTCAGACACTACGAAAAATTCGTGAATAAGAGACCGTAAAAAAACTATCTTTTCTCTAAGCATCAAGAGTCGGATGGGGGCTTAGGCATGGTTGACGGTCATTGCGGGAAAAAAAGTTTCCTGAATGAGGATTGCTTCTACTTTGAAGGCCGTTTGTAAGGATTCGTTATTGGTTTCCTGGGGAGAGGTATGTATATTAGCCGCATCAAGGTATTTGCAACCGTAACAGTACATGAGAGCCAGAGAGGTATATATCCAAATGAAGTTTTAACACCTTACTTCTCGCTACCGGAAAATGACTGGGTGAGGTTTATCTCCTCTATTTCTCATTCATGTGATATATCTGGGCGGGAGTGTTCGTAGGTAACACGTGAATAAGATTAAAATTAACTTAAACACACCAACTACAAGACCAAAAAGATTAACTTTTTTTTAAATTTCAAGATAGAAACAAAGGAAAAATTAAAAATGAATACATATAGTGTTCATACACATATGAACAGTACACGGTAAGGACCCCTTTATCGTCCAGGAATCTGTCTTCATCAGGTCTGCTTGGCGAAGATAGCGAGCCATCGCCTAAACTGGTGTGAAGAAACCAGTTTTGCCTTAGTTCTTATTACGCTGCTCAAGGGTTTAGTATCTCTATGATCGAGATTCACACCGGACAATAGTCTGGTGTGAATCTCGATCATAGACATAGATCATAGACAATAGTCTGACGCTTGAACCGCGGAAGTAGAACCAAGGGAGAAACTGGTTTCCGATGTCACTAATCGCCAAGGAGACGTCAACACGGACAGATTTCCTGTCAATGAAGGTTTTTTTCCCCTGTACTTTTTATATTTTATATATTTTTCAGGGATAAAAAAAATAGGCCCTTTTACGGCCGTTATCTTGAAAATTATCCTATCTTCAATTCAAATATCAGATATAGATTTAAAGACGGTCTGTGGTCTTAAAAATGACAATTTTTCCTAATTAAATTGAAGTTTTAGAATTGCATGAGCTAGCACATCAAAAGCTTGTAGTTTATATGCTCTTCTGTAAAGATGAAGAGGGAGGTGTACCTCTTTGACTCGAAGTACATATATTTGTGAGTGGCGTTTATAAGGCTAGTTCAGGTGAGATGTGTGTGTGTGTTTTTATGGTATATATAGTTTTTAGTGTTCAACGAAAGCATGGACCATTGAAACTACATATTTTTATTACTATTTAGGTACTAATAAAAAAATTCATAGTTTAATTTTAATATCTCATTGGTTTAAATTAGTTGGTTGAATTAAGAAAAGCGATTAATTCAAACAAGTTTGCGAGTTTTTATTTATGGTGCGACTAAGTATAAAAATTAACTTTAGATCTTATCTATATAAAGCACATTCTATCCAAAAATTTTTTTGGTAAGTACTTTTTTCTGACCATTGAAAATTTAATATCTAGTAATCATTATGGACACTAGATAGGCATCAAACTTTTTGATTCAAAACAAAACTATGATGCTTTTTTTTTCTTAACAAAAAAAGTCTAATTCATAAACTTGATGCAAAGCCATAACTTTTTCTGAGACTAAAATACTATGGCATTACATAACTATAAACATATATCTAAAATAATTCTATACATATCCTACTGTTAAACAATTTTATTTTACATGCCTCCTTTAAAAAGTGTTGTGATTACTCCGTTCTAACGAAAAAATAATTTCCTACTTTTTTTAACAGAATTATTGTCAATATGAATGCAACAGAATGCAATAACAGAAGTAAACGTCTTGGTAAAAGTGTTATTGATGATAAAAAAAATATGTGAAGTGTTTTTTGATACGATGGATTATACTCATTTAAAAAAAAATTCCGAAGTCCCTCAAGACTTCCCAAGCTTAAAAAAAACACAACATCAAACGAATAGCATAATACGACTCTTCGGACAAAGCAGTTACCTTTGCATAATGAATGACAAAAAAAAAAAAAAAAAAAAATGACAAAATATAGCCATGCAGGAAAGTCTTCCACTCCACCGAAAGCTTTTAAAATGCTTTGAATCGGCGAATAAATTTTTATAAATGGAAATGCCAAAGGTTCTTATGATCTGTGTTATTGAAATTCTAAAAATAATCCTCGAAACGCGGGAAAAAACATTCCAAATCCTGTTTAATGATTGTTTCTTGGACTAAGTTTTCTTCCATTTCTCAGAGGAGTGTTGCCAAGACAACCATAGAACATTCTTCATTCATTGTTTTCCCAATATTTAAAAGAACCTTTTTTTTTTTTATCTTTTCGCTTTTAGAGGAACTTCCATCCTGTTGATCATCAATTTTCCCTTTTTCTTGAGGATTCCGGGAAATCTTGAACTATGATCGTTAAGGACCTCAGCACTAAATATAGTAACAAGAAATCATGGTTTCACTTAATAAATGAGATAGCAAACTATTTTAAAAAAATATCGTAAAGTAATTTGATATAAACAACAAAAGCATTAACTATGCATTAACAAAGCATTAACCATGATTTTTACAATTAGCCTTTTAAGTAGTTATTTCATTAAAACAAATTGGTTTGTGGAACTAACTGCCACTTGAAATCTCTTCAATGGGATTTCAACATATTTTATTCAAAACTGAGAAAATTTGATGATTTCTGAGGCATGTACTACTTAACTTCTTTGTTTAAATAAATTTCCAACCGAAAATTAATTTATTGTTTAAAATTATGTGAACCATTTACTAGTAAATTAAAGAACGATAAATGTGTGCAACATTAGTATATTATACTAGCTTTATAAACCCGGAGTAGCACGGGTGTACCCTTAATAACTTTGATTTGCTTTTTATGTAAACTTTTATTTTATGTCAATCGATATCCTCTCCACTGATATCATCACCCCGTCAGGATATTATAATCTCCTTTCATTCTGATACCAGTATTAATTTTTTAAAAAAGTGGATGTCCTATTGCTCCAGGCCCTTCCAGGAGATTGAGGGCTTTCCTATAGGAAAAAGGATCAAAGGCATTAAGGATCAAAAAAGGCTAACAACATCTATAATGTAATGGATTATCTAAATTTGGTGATTTGCTTCACCCTGCCAGACAACGAAAATGCCCAAATGTAATAAACATTCTTCACTTCATCTTTCAGATAACTCAGTAGGTAGAACAACCCTAACTTGAATTTTCTAGCTCGCCAAAAGTCGCCAATGAACAGGTCGGCCATTAGATCATACGCTGTACCCCAAAAATATTTGAACAGTTGATACGCATAAAAAACAATTAAAATTTTAAATAAAAAAATAAAATTATGTATTCAAATAGAAATCCTACAAATTAAACTCACGTGCTTGCAAAAATGCTCAATGCTATTACAAGGAGAAATCGGCTCACGTTTTGCCTTCCTTTACCCGTTTGGGTTTGAATTTCAAAAAATAGCTTCTTTAATGACGCCTTCATTACAAAAGGAATAAGCCCCTAAAATGTGGTCTCCGTACCTCTAATACTTTGAGCTGGGCGTTGATATGTGAGTCACTCAGTGAGTCAGGGCTTTGCCTTGTATATATAGATAAACTTTGCAATAATTTAATTACTAAATTAAATAAGTTATTTAAATATAATTTGCTAAAATTTATTGTATACAAGCAGTAAAACCCAAAATTTAATTTTAAATAAGCTATCAACACAAAAGCAAATGGTTGAAATTTTTTGAGATAGCTTAGATTTGGAAGTTTTGTCGTATCACACTATAATAATTAAAATAATTATAAACGATTATTGTGGTAACTTGTTACTAAACGTGGATGAACCGGAAAATATTAAATAGAGAATATATTCAAATAGAAATTCCTGATTTTAGTATATTTATTCTTATTCACTTCATTTTTGCTTGCATATTTTCATAAACATTTGAGTTCTTTTTATGAGAATCATTTTTTCTTTCTTCAAGGATCATTTCCTTTGCCGTTGGCTACTTTTGTACATAAAATCTCTCTAAAAACGCTTCAAGTGCTTGAACGTTCAATTGAAAATATAAAGTACGTAGGGGAAAAAAACTTATAAATCAACTGTTTTTATTAGTGTCAATAAGAACTTAAAATGCATTGTTGTCAATTGGTATGTTTCAGGTGACGTAGTTCTTCCAGTTTTCATTCCTGCTGTTTATTATATCGGTGATCCGATTTGCACTCGGTTCCCACGTGACATTAATTCGCCAATTTAGATTTCAGAAAGAATTTATATTTTTTTCAGCATTTATGTTGCCATTCAAGACATACTCATAGATTTGTATTTTGTTTTAGTTTCAGTTGAAATTTTAAGAATGGATTGGCAATTTGAGAATGAGCAAAGTTCATAAGATAAATATTGCACTTTAATGTAATTTTTTATTCGAAAAATATAAAAAATAGTTTAATCCAATAGGTGTACCTGTCCATTTATAAGTAAATTGTTAAATAAAGCGTCATTTGAAGAAAATGTGTTGTTTAGTTTTTTTTATTGTGGTTTTATTTCTAGTGAGAAAAATAAATTTATTAGCTTTCAATATACTAATATTTATTTCAAGATTCTGAAATCCTTCTAAGTGATCACAGAAGCAAACTAATGTATCCCAGAAAAAAATTACTATACCTATTATGAATTTAAGTTTAAGTGTCTTTTACAATCAGGAAATGGAAAATTAAGAGGGAGGGTTATGACTTATGACTTTCTTGGTGGGGGGCAAGTTCGCCAAGCACTGCGACCGGGGAGGTTAGTCCTTTAGAGTTATGCTAAATTGAAATCGCAACCTTAGCAAAATTATTGCTTCGCAATGTAATATATTTTTCCTCCAAGTATGAGAATCGTTTTAATAGTAAAATAAACAAATTTGAAAGGAAAATAGCACCAGGTTATTCAGATTCTTAATTTTTAAATTGTACCAAAATATTGGGAAGATGGCGACACTATTTTTAAACTTGATTATCCAAAAAATAATTAAATAACCAGATGATATTTTCCCCTTCAGTTTTGTTTTATTTTGCTGTTATGACGATTTTCATACGTGGTGAAAGGGAGCTTATATGGCAAAACAGCACTTTCGCAGAGGTTTCTATTTCAAAAAACAAATGTATTTGCTCCATGGGACTGACCAGTGACTGAATATTCCTCGTAAGAGTATCCCTCTCAAATATGTAGAGTAAAAACATCCTCAATATTTGAAAACAAATATTGGAACAACGGTTTTATATTTTCCGAGTATTAACACAAATCTTTTTTTCTTTCTCATTTTTACTTCTAAAACTAAATGCAATAAATGTAATTCATTTCGATTATGCAAAATATATTAAATTAACACGATTTTATTTTAAATGTCAAATTAGTACCGTCAGTGCGGGTAACTTTGGCCAAAATCATTTTTTTTCTTTACAAAAGAAGAAAAATTAAACTACGAAATCGATTTAAACACTTTAAAATCACTATGTATTTTAAGTATTGTACTTTTGGGAATAATTTGCAGGCATTTTTGTTACATTTTATAAGTTTAAAAAAATGGTACTAGTTTAAAAAATTTGAATACGATTCGAGTCCAGGAGGGTAACTTTGGCCACAAGCACGAAATACTCACCAAACGTACCATTTACTGCTTTTTGGGCTGTGTAATAGATTTAAATTGCAATAATAAAACTACTAAACATTAGAATTATTAGTTTTTAAAGTTTATTAGGTGATTTCAGGATAAATACAAGAAAATTCTTATTTTTTTCAGTTTATGCTGCATCGCCCAATGATTTAGCCGCAATACTTCAGAACACTTTCAGCTGACATTTTAAAAAAATAATTTACATTTCTAAAAAGAAAATCAACTAACGCATTTTTGAAAACCAGATTTAATGATAATTATTTTCATAATCAAAACGCAAACGATATTATAATGAAAAGAAAATAACATATTAGTAATTTGGAATTCTAAAAAGTTTACATTTCTATGCATTAGCAATTTTAAATATCGTTCTATATTATGTTTAAAAACAGTTTTAAAAAGACATAATAATATAGAATATCCATAAGAATAAGATTAAAATGTATTATTTAAAATTAAGTTAAAAAGAATCTAGCTTTTCGTTCATTTTTTAAAGTGTAATATAGCATAAGGAAATCATTGTAGCTATGACCAAAGTTAGCTGCATTCGTGGTCAAAAGTTTCCCGGTGACCAACAATTAAATACAGCTTTTGAAATATTCAACATAGAATAAAATAAATGGTGGGATATTATTCCCAATAAATTAAAGAATCGCATAGAGTATTTTCTTACTCATATTCAATAATTTTTGTACAATTCTAAATGAAAGTTTACTGAAGTAGTTTTTTATTCTTCAACGCTTGCAGAAATAAAACACACTTTTTTGGTGTTGCCAAAACTAAAATAGAAAAAAAGTCAAAAAATATTAAATTAAAGCCAATGTTGCCACCTTTCTAAAAATGCTAACTAATTTAAAGTCTGATGATTTTGAGCAGATAAATTTTAGAAAGGCCAAAGTTACCCTCCATGGCCAAAGATACCCGCTTTGACGGTACATAACTTTAAGTTGTCAATGTCAATATAAATTTAATTTCTTGTAATATTTATAGAAAAAGTACTTTATTATTAATACTTCACCTGATTATAATATTGCAAAATATTACATTTTATATTCTATTTGATCAAAATATCCTTTTCGTTAAATCAAAATAATTTTGCAAACATTCTACTAACAAATAGTTACCAATTAATTGTTTACTACGTACAAAATCTTATTTTAAGTATTTTTCTTCATTGAAGCATACTTAATTTCGGTAAACCCTTCACCACAATTCCCAGTACTCTTTATTTAAAACCCAAACTTTCTTAAAACCCAAAGTAGTTTCAGCTGTGTCACCAAATTGCAACTTAACGAAGAATTCATTTATTAGACTTCCTAGAATAGCCCCGGAGTTTGATAGATTGCCCCCAAGGTCCCCATTTACTATTTGCTGTCAGCATGTTTTCCGAATTGACAGCCTTGATAAAGATCGAGGCTATTATTTATTGAGGCTTGAAGAATCAATAGCAGCTTATGCTGACTCGTCTCTTTTTATAACTAATTTCAATTAAGGGACTATTTGGTTCCTTGGGGTGTTAAGTAATTGCTTGTTGAAAATGCAGACTTTTTGCGGATAGGGGAATTTCTGTGAATTGGGGATACATTCAAATTGAAAAATTAATACACAGTATATTTTTGCAATGGCATACATTTAGTAGCAATTTTTAAGCTACAAATTTATATTAATAGTTTATAATCTATTAAAAGTCATTCAAGAAAAGGATGGTGTATAATATAATATTTTGAAGCTTAAGTAACATTTTTATTTTATGACAATCCAAATATAGACTTAAAATACTTGTCCATTTTAAGTACTGTCTGTCTAAAGGGAATTATGAAGGCTAAGGCACTGTAAAGAGTAACTATAAAAGACAAAAAGTCTTTAAATTTAGAAATATGAAATATATGTATATAATAAAGCATAGTAGTTTGTAGCTTTTCTGTTAATTTCTATGAAACATAAGAATATAAACTAAAATAATTGACGTTTAAAAATTTTAATGTGAACAAATTGCAGACCCAAATAACACTACATTATCTTACATTAATAACAATGGAGAAAAATAATTTATTGAGATATATTAAGGTAAGGTATTAAACATAAGTTTCTAACTAAATAATTTAATGACGAAAATGGAATATTTAGCAATGTTTGTGTTTAAATGCCATGTCTACATTCACCTTAGTTTAAGGAAAAGCTACAAATTGGATTACTGAGTCTAATTACTTCATTTCGTTTGCAAGTTTACTTATTTTACCTGTTCAAATTAATTCAGTAAGTTAAGTGGTAATTCAATAAGTATTAAGGTAAATGTAGCCACGAAATTTAAACTCAAATTACCAAAAACCAATTACTCTATTACCAATACGTATCAGAAAACTTTATAATAAAGTTTTTTAAAAAATAGCATTTCTGTAATGCTAAGTGATTAATTAAAGGTGGACGAAACTTGATAATTTCTATTCCTTACCACGGATTTAGGATGATTTATGCACAAAACTGCTTCTGACGGAATTTCGAATCAAAATCCTTCCGCCAACTGCGCTAATGTGATAAAGTGGAGGTGAAATTTTAATGAGAAAATAGACGGGTTAAATTGCCCGGTTTTGCATTAGGTATACCATTAGTGTAAAGTACACCGGAACGAGAACGTACGAAGGGTGACGGATATCAGGCTAGAGAGACAGATTGATGGTAGAGTCGGATTGATTTCTTATTATAAGTATTGTAAAACATATCGATGACTGCTATCGTTATCCATGGATGACGGTTTTCTTTGTCAATTTTACTGTTTTATAAAAAAATTAATAAATTCTCAATTTTTATTCCACTTGATTCTCTAGAAAAATGCTACAAGCATACATTATTAACACACATATTTTTCAAAGAAATATATATATAATTTTTTTAAAATTAAAAAAAAAAAATAACTTTTAAAAATTGCTGAGTGGCACATCAGGTTTAATGGATGCTGTAGTCTTACTCAATAGAAATAAATATTTTTTGTGAGATGAATGTACAAACAGACTTTGGCAGTTTTTGTTATTAATAGTCAATTTTAACATTTCTCTAAACCACAAAATGCCTTTAAAATTTACTAATAAAGAAACTAAGCACCTATATCTGAAATAGCAGGCAATAGCAAAAAATATTTTCGAATTATACTTTATAAAACCATTTCAGTTCTTAAATTTTAAAATAAATTCTGTCTTTCAGTAAAAACCAACGTAAAACAAAATTTTCATTTAACTGGCATCCAGATTTTAAAAAAGAAAAAAATTGAAGCGGTTTCAGAACTTTTTCTTCAAATGTTTGACACAAAAATAATTTAAATTTTTTTTTCAAATATTCTCTACAAATTTGTTATTTCTGAAAAAAATTGACTGCTTGTCAGATTTTTCTTACTGGAACCTCTATTAGGATGAACCTTTTTCTTTTATCTAGTACTTGTGTTTTTTTATTAGTTTACCTACCCTATGACTTCTCATAGGGATAACTAAAATTAAAAAAACTTATAGACAAATAGATAACGTTCGGTTATTTTTTTAAATTAAAGATTAATTAAGAAAATTTGTGAAACTCTTTAAGTCTGACCAAGCCTATAAATTACATTCATTTAATAGAAACACAAACATCATTAATGAATGTAATACCACCTTTCTTATAAAATCAAAAATACCTAAGCACTTTCAAAACTTATTACCAAAGCCAAATACGTATTTTAAATTTTTAAAATATGACTAAACTCACAAAAGAGAAGGAAATCTAAATTCTTGAAGGGTTTAACAAGCCTATAATTGACATTCATTAAACAGAAATGTAAATAAATCTTATGATTGCAATGTCTCATTTCCTATAAAATCAAGATTAACTAAGCACTTTCAAATCTTATTAGCAAAGTTAATTATTTATTTGGCATTAAAATAAATATGACTATACTTTCAAAAGTGAATGAAATTGACTTATAAACCACCTTGCGGAAAATGTAAACATTTATTATACAAGCTTCAATAAGAATCTGACTAAATATTAGATTAATTAACTTACTTGTTGACTGACGTAACGAAGGAAATTGAATAATTTCATAATTGAGTGCATTTATCCGAAATGTCAAGGAATGATTATTTATTGGAGTGATTCTTTTCAAGAACATGCCTTTACATTTAGGAATAAAATATTTGAACTGAGAACAAGATTTTACTCTTAGTTTTCTAAATAAGTTTACGGTTTCCTACTTTTAAAACAGAAAATAAACAAATAATTCTATTTGTAGCTTTGTTTCTTAGTAGGACATCGATCTACAATTCATTTTCGCCTTTTTCTTTCTCTACTAAGTTTGCTCATGTAATCGAAAAGTATTAATAATAATAAATTAAGTAATTCGTAATTTATATAACTTAAATTTTTTTGACTTTGATTAAAACCTACTAACATCAATTGATCAAATATATATTAAGTGAAAAAACATGATGCGCTGAGCGCCTGTCAGTCCAAAAGAATCTTTTTAAATACGTAAATGTTTTATGTTTTTAAAAGTTATTTTGAAACCACGATATTCAGTATCAAAAAACAGCTTTTCTCTTTACAATGCTCTTATTATTAAAAATTATAATAATTCTAAACGAGATTTATTTGTTGAAAAAATGAGTTGAGAGTTTAGTTGCTATAAATTTAGGATTTTTTAAGCTATCATAACGGTTTACAAAAAATCTTACAGAATGCTTTTAAATAATCCTCCAAAATACTTATAATAAACCAAACTTGCTACCAGATTATCTTGAAAGTCTACTAGAATACCACGTATTAAAAAAGTGTAATTAAATTTCTTCTCCATTGTATTCATGAAAACAGTTTTTATAGAAGATATATAGAGTATATGTTATACAAATTTTAAGGATTTGAATAGGATAAAATATACTGTTAAAGTAATTACAAAAACCCTACCCCAATACGATTTACAAAACTCCTTAAATTTTTATGTTTAAAGCTATGTTCTTACAATAAAAAGAAAATTTAATCAAATGTCGTTTTTAAAATACATGAGATTTTATCTTGAGTGACACTTAAAATCTTTTCACAAAAACTAATTTCAGGAGTTTACATAAAACTGTAATTGAATATTCTAAAAATATCACGGGAAAGAGTTTTTCACGGTACATATTGATGTGTGCAAGATGGCTTATCGGGCAAAGTTTGTTGTGTAGGGTGACAGATGTGGCTCAAGAAAACGAAATATTGAATGTCTGGGCCCATTTTTTGTCTTTATATAGTGCTAACTTCATGCAGAAATTGATTTCATGAAATTTTTATATTAATTTTTTTTTGTTTTCACGTATTACTTTTTTGTTTTAGAAAGTATATGATGAAGTTAAATAATTCCTAACTTTTTTTAAAATCTTATGTTAAATGATGCCCAATCTGATTTAAGATGACAGTTGACAAATCAACTTAAAAAGACATCACTTCATTCTATTTAAAAAAATCTATGAATTTTTTTCCGTACCAAAGAAACAAATATAATAAAAATCAATATACAAGCTTATGTAGACCTCCAATTTTATTAAAAGTAAAATTGTTTGTTAAAAAAAACTATTAATGTATTCAAACATTTTATAGTTATTCGACCAGAATATTTTGTAATTCAGAAAACTTTTAATTATTTCTATACTTTTCAAAATTCATACCGTGAATACCTCATTAAATACGTATATTATAGCAAATATAATGCGTTTTAAAACGCTAGTTATTCAAAATAATTAGCATTTCAAAGTATTTTGTTCAATAAAGTTATGTTGAGGAACATATTTTAAACTAGCTGGATGTACCCACTTCTCTGGGTATGTTTCAAAATTATGTTAAACATACAGTTTCAAAAATTCATGTTTTATCAGTTCTCCTTGTTGGCTTATGTTAATTAAAAGTTTTTACTTCAAGGTTATGTAAATAAAAAGTTTTCTCACTTCCCACCGTGTTCTCCCCCCTCCTTTCAATTTTTTTGTGCCTCAGGTAGCTGCTAATGAATTTTCAGTTTGGCTTAGGAAGGGGCCTAGATCCAATCTGAAATCATTTTTTAAAATTAATATTGACATCAGCAGTGGTTTGGGAGGAGAGGTAATTATAATGTCTTGATGGGGTGCTGGGGATGGGAATTAATTGACATAAAATAGAAGTTTCAAAATATAAATCCCCGCTATATATCCTTCACTCTTGCAACGGCGGTTAGATAAAGCTAGTATTTTTATAATCTACGAAATTTAAGAAAAAATATTTCTTAATGTTACTTTCTTTTCTTAATGTTACTTTCTTTTCTTAATGTTACTTTTTTTTCTTAATGTTACTTTCTTTTCGCAATGTTACTTTCTTTTCGCAATGTTACTTTCTTTTTTTAATGTTACTTAAAACAGATTCTTCTAAGAACTTCAATATATCTTATAAATTAACATTTGGATAACATAAAACTGTGCGAAACTTTGCAGATAACACACGTCCACGCCCGATAATATACATAATTGAGATTTATTATAAAAGCATTACCCTTTTCGTAAGTAACTCTATCCACTGCTAATAATATCAAAAATGGATTTTCTCAGCAATTTTTTTCCATGATATAGAAGTTTGAGAACGTTAATTGATTTCCGGGAAATGACCCCGCCTTCCATATTTCTAAGAACTGAAATAGGATCTTATTTGCCTGGATGATTTACCGTAATGAGTTATTCATGTATCGTCAATTTACGATTGTTTGATTAGTAAGCCGCAAGGCAACTCCACCCTTTGTTGAGGCTAATTTCCTCATTACGGACATTAATGTACCGCACTAGAAATAAATCTGATGTCCATTGATCATGTCTTTTTCTCTAAAGGTACATTTTACGCAGTAAATTTGTTTTATGAGTGCATCTTTTTTTGATGACTTCTATTTTTATGCCGGTAATTTTTAATATCGTTATAGAATCGATTTTAATTTTAAAAATTATTCTAAGCTTAAAAAATAAGATGAAGGACCTTATAATAGAACAATTGTAAACAACAAAATGGATTTTCTCAGCAATTTTTTTCCATGATATAGAAGTTTGAGAACGTTAATTGATTTCCGGGAAATGACCCCGCCTTCCATATTTCTAAGAACTGAAATAGGATCTTATTTGCCTGGATGATTTACCGTAATGAGTTATTCATGTATCGTCAATTTACGATTGTTTGATTAGTAAGCCGCAAGGCAACTCCACCCTTTGTTGAGGCTAATTTCCTCATTACGGACATTAATGTACCGCACTAGAAATAAATCTGATGTCCATTGATCATGTCTTTTTCTCTAAAGGTACATTTTACGCAGTAAATTTGTTTTATGAGTGCATCTTTTTTTGATGACTTCTATTTTTATGCCGGTAATTTTTAATATCGTTATAGAATCGATTTTAATTTTAAAAATTATTCTAAGCTTAAAAAATAAGATGAAGGACCTTATAATAGAACAATTGTTTCTCATTTTTTCTAGAAATAGATTTGATATTAATATTTAGTTCCTAAACACCTACTTATATATTTAATTAGGAAACAATAAACACTAACTGGTCTATAGTACCTAACTTGCTAAATTAAATTACAAAACCATTTGCTGATATAAAATAGTTTGTAAGCATTGCCATATATCAGTAATAATCATATCGATATCCTATTGTAGATGAAGCATTTTGTAGTATCTAGTTTCAAAACTCACATTATCCAAAGTACAACAAAAATATAGATCCTATATATCTGTTCATTGGTGACTTCCGCCGATTTAAATTTACTTTCATGAAAAATCGCCAATGAACGGATAGGACCCTATATCTAGTTTTTTTTTTTTTGGATAATGTGAGTTTAGAAACTTATTTATTTTCTATTATTAATGAGTTTATCAGTCAAGCTCGTGAGTCACTAATAGAGACCTCCTATAACTCTAGTTCTACTTTCATTCTATTACCAAACAATACCAATCTCATCAAGTAAAATTTAATAACTATTACCTTTTTTTTCAAAACGTAATTAAAATGGGGACGTTAGGCACTATTACGTTTTAAAGCTGTTTACTAAACGAAAGTTAGTCAATAAAATTATGCGCCATTATCGTTTATGTAAAAATTCTGAAAATATAAACTTTGTAGCACACTTAGGCTGTCATATACAACGGTTTCGGTAGTGTTAACCATTTTTACGGTGCCGGATGATTGTAGTTGCAATCTTAAGTTTACATGCGTCTCCTAAAAGGACGCCATTCATTAAAATGTTTTAACAGTGTTTTTCGTAATAAAGTTATTCACAAAACTACTTTTTGTGAAAATTCTACAACAATTATATTACCATAATATAAAATGAAAGGATTGCTGAGTATTACCTGAATTATTAATGTATTATAGGAATTTGAATTATTTTCTTTTAGTAAGCAGTTCTTGAATCCAAACCCATACAGTCAAATTTTATAGATATTTAATTTTCTAAATTGTCCCATAAGGGGACGCCAGGCACTAATGATAATAAATATTTTTAACAATATTAAAGTAAAAGCAAAAATATTTGTTACAGCACTTTAAAAAGTGTCTAGTATCAGGTAGTGTAGTGGTTAGTATCCCCGCCTGTGACTGGGATGACCGGGGTTACGATTTCCCACGTGTAAGAAATTTATTTTTCTTTGAAATTCGTGTCTGTTAGAAACAGTTTTTGCGTTAAAATTATAAATTGTTCGACTGATATAAACGGATTTTCTTTGTAGGTACTGCGGGATTTTTCTGGCACCCCAGCTGACAGTTTTTTCTGTAAAAACAATATTATTTTTATTGAAGATTACAGTGAACTTAGTTCAGGAAGTAATGTTAAAAGTAATCGTATTTGAACATTAATGAACGAAGTAATGAAAAAAGATAAAATTAGTGTCATATTTCCAGCCACAAAACCTATTTAACTACTACAGACTTATAAATATCAAACCTTATTTCCATACACCAACTAACCCTATGGAGGACATAGAAGAAGAGTCAATAATTGACAAATCAAACACTGACCGTCGTCGCTTTATCCTCCCTGTCAGCTCCTCTGCCGCACACATAAAATAAGCGCAGACCCGGTAGAATTTAGTTTCAACGTATGAATTATATACTACTATTATTAACACCACACAATACATAAAATGAAATGGTTTCTGATTATTACCTGGAATATTAAAAGCAAAATATGATTTCAAAGTGTGCGTTTTTTTCCTTAGTAACTAGCGCTTGAATTCAAACCCATATATTCAAACTAAATAGCTATCTAATATTCTAAATCGTCTCTTAAGAGGACACCACACTCTAATGCGTTTCAATAGCGTTTACAATAGGAAAGTTATTCACAAAAAATATGTGATACCACTGTTAAATGAAAAATTCGTGTCCCATTTCCAGACGCAAAACATATTTCAGATTTACAAAAATCAAACCTTCTCCTCAACCCAACTACTCCTATGTAGAACGCAGAAGAAGAGTCAATAATTGACAAGTCAAACACGGTCTATCTTCCCTGACAGCTCCTCACGCATAAAAGGGAATTCAATTTCGACGTATCAAAATGCAATATAGGCACGGACAGGAAATCTCAGCGGAACATCTGGTAACTTACACGTAATCGATACTTGATCGATACTATCCGCGCTTTTGAGCCTTAGAAATACAACTTTTCGTTCATAACGGACCTCCGGGCTGTTTGAAAGGGGGAAAATCCATAAATCTAAGGTAACTTTTGTTTACGTGGGGAATTTTTTTCCCTCTCTTTTATCCCTCTCTTTGAATCATAAATGATATTGCTTGGAAAAATGTTTCGTTTTTTTTTTTAAAAAGAAGATCGTGTTTTAGGGAAATATTCTCTAGAGGTGCTTTTCTTTGAAGAAATTGCTGTGTCGTGATTTTAATAATGTAAAGAAGTTGTTCTTGGGTTTCGTAATAGTAGCAAAAAATTATTACTTAGTATTACTTAGCCTGTGTTAGCTTTGTATTATTGTTGTACATGTATGTTATGGAAAATATAATGTAGAAAATTGGGTTTTGGAAAATATTTGACTTTTATGCATTTTTTTAAAACTTCTTTTGTAGTTGCCGATTCGATTTTTTTAGTTCATAGATGATTTAAACATTTATATATGTTTTAATATTTTAAAATATTTACATCTAATATTTAACGCCGAAAATGTAGAATGATTTATCCTTAAGCAGGTATATCAATGTTTTCTACATTTTTTACTTTCATTTCAGAGTATAAAAATATTGCAATTCGAAAAAAATATCCATGCGAGCTAAATTGTTGAACAGTTATGCTTTTAACAATTTCTTCATATAATAATTTAAAACCTGGACACATTTTTAAAGGCATTGGCAGGTGAAGTGAAAGTTACATTTTTATTGATTGCACGGTGTCATTTGGGAGCATTATTACCTTGAGTTTCCATAAACAGTTAATTGACGGCTTAGTTATTAAAATAAAAAGAACGCTGAAAAACAATTTATCATTAATCATTTTTAATGAAAAAGCTGAAAAAAACCCTGCTAATTACAAAAAATTTTCTACTTAAAAAAAATTTAATAGATTATCTCCAAAACAACTCTTTTTTTGGTGGGGCGGAGATATTCTTGCAATGGATTTTGACCTGAAAATAAGTCGAAAAAAATATGTATTTTTAAAAAACATATTTTGAGAAACCTTGTCGTGAATTTATCAATATTTTGGTTTTGAATTTGGGGAAGGAGATAAAAAATTAATTTATTTTGTTTACAAAATATCTTTTAAAATTAAAATTCTAAAAGTGATTGACCTAGTTCCGAATTTTTCAATCAAATTGCTTTTAGCATTGCATAAATTATTAGTTATGGCCTATTAAGTTATGATTATTCAAATACATAAAAAATATCATAGAACTACACTGTAAAAAATTGTGTATACTTTTTGTGTTTACTTTTATTTGCTTTATTTGTGTTCACTTTTATTTGCTTTATTTGTGTTTACTTTTATTTGCTTTATTTGTGTTTACTTTTATTTGCTTTATTTGTGTTTACTTTTTAAAGCGGGTGGAAGCATGGCTCCGCTTCCAGCTTAATGAAATAAAATTACACTACAAAAAGAAGTAAGCTTTCATGAAATATTAGTAAATTTGTAAACTTACACCTATTTCGTGGTGTAACGTTACTTTATAAAAGTGGAGGGTGGATGCCGCCAGCTTTAAGGAGTAACTCTATGCCATACTTTTACAATGTAATATTAAAGTTTCTTTTTTCTTTTCTTTAGTCTTTCACAAAGCTAACAACCCTACTGCAAAATAATTAGTGACATATCTTCACTCTTTGTATGCTTCCCATTTTTTTTGCTCATTGGAGTAGAACATTTTTAATTCTGAAAAACGACTCGCCTAAATATCTGCATACTCTACAAATTTGTTAAATTGTTATCCTCAGATTACATAATATATAATTTGAGCAATATTATTTCAAATAAAATCTTATAAGTGTAATAAATGTCTTGCACATGTGCTGAAAAAAAAACAATTACTAATACCTCATACGAATACTCATATTTTGTTTTTAATCAGATTTTGGATTTGAAATTTGCATGTAGTATTTCTTAAAGTCTGTTAAATGTCCAAAATGTGTTCCTTGGTTTCAATAGATGAATTATGAACTTATGAAGATATCAATCAAAATAAAAAATTATTCATTTTTTTATTATTTATATCTCCTAAACAATTTAGATTAATACTTGTTCTTTCATAGAAACTTTGCTAATACTTCCTTAAAAGGAATAAATTTTTTTTAGATTATTATTGTGAGAGTGGTCCAATGATGTGATTTTACTTTGGTTCAATTATGCTCCAAATTGCAATACAGATGTTATTTATGAACGAAAATATATGTTTAGTGTGTGTTACGAGCAGTCAAATGCAAGCTAAATATTTCAAATTAAGTTTTAAGAAATGCCACAAATATCATATACAGATAATTTTGAACAATAATGTATTTTCAAAACCATGCAACAAAAGTAAGGAAACCACTTGGTAAGGAAGACTGGGGAGCCTTGGCCATAAGGGAGACTTGGCCCACCTTTAAATTTTAGTATTTAAAAACATTTTAGCATTTTCTCAATAGATGGTACTCAAAGCTACTGTTGTCAGCAGATAGCCACCTTCGTTTTATTGAGCTACTTTTTTGAATTGAGGAGAAAATAAAAAAAGAAACTTTCTCACCCCCCAAAGTAAACATTTTAGACATAATTTGTAAGATTTTTCAGAAAAACCAATTCAATTAAGTTTAAGTATATGGAATTTTTAAAATACTGTTATAATAAGTTTTTTTTTGCTACAAAGTTTGTGCAATGAAACCTTGGCCAAGTTTCCAAGTTTTAAAAAACAATATATTTAAAAAAGAAAAATGTATTATTTATATTATCACTATTATATACTTGTTGCCAATAAATTTTCCTTTAATATGTGCTATTACGTGAAACTTTTAGTGCAAAAATAAAATTTATAAAAATAACATTATAAAAGCATGGCCAAGGCTCCCCATGCTCCCTTACTTGAGTTTTCATGTTTATTTTATGCTTATGATATGATTCTTATTTTTACGCTTCGACATCCGTGAATTATCGTTGATTAGCATACAACAATGAAATTTATTTTTAATGCTAGCGAAGCAATAAATGATAATTGTATTTATTTATCTTGATACTAAAAATTCGTATCCAATCATCAAATCGAAGAATGAAATAAAGTTACAGCGAAAGTGGAAATGTGATATTTCACAGAGAGGTTTAAACCCCAAGAGGATTATGATGCAAAAACAAATCAATGATATTTTATGCTCCGCTTTTTACATACTATCGATTTCTTTATTTTCCAATTCAATTTTCTAATTTATATTACAAAAAGACCGAATTTATTGCTTCAATGCGTTTTCCTTTGCATTTGGAGCGAATCGACGTAGCAGGAAATTTAATTTCTAATACGCTGAATCGTTTTTGTGCATTTCAAAATTGAAAAAGAATTTAAAAAATATTATATGCATCTAAAATTTGGGTAAATACATAAATGTTATACTTAAATAATTTGTTATAAACTCCTATTAAGCTTTTTGAGCCTTTACTTTTTTTTACAATAAGAACTTAGCTGATATTGTATGATAATTTTGTATATAAAATAACCTTTTTTTTAAACTTAAATATAACAAGTAAGTAATATATTATACCCAGAATACATACTAAAGATTTTTTGTAAATATTTAATTAATGGATAGAAATACTATGTTACTACATTCCGTGTCAAAATGAAATCTATTCACTTTAAGTACAAATAGAAATCCGATGTTATTACATTATTATGTAAAAATGAAATATATTCAATATTTGAAGTATAAATCGAAATCCTAGGTTATAATCTATTTAAAATTTAGGGAACAAATATAAATTCTAGATTATTACCGTCCATGTCAAAATAAAATCGATTTAATATTTAACGTATAAATAGAAATGCTAGGTTATTACATTACGTGTCAAAATAAAATCTATTCAATATTTAAAGTATAAATAGAAATCCGAGGTTATTGCATTTCATGTCAAAATAAAATCTATTCTATTTTTAAAGTATTACTTGAAATCCTTGTTTATTATATTCCATGTAAAATTTATTCAATATTTAAAATATAAATAAAAATCCTAGGTTATTACATTCCATGTCAACCGAAAATCTATTCACCAACTTTATACAACATCACTCAATACATAAATAAAACACTTTTCAGTACTTTATCGATAAGTAAGTACATGCAAGATAAGACTTCGCCTTTCTTTTGTCCTACTTTTCCCTCGAAATTCCGGGCATTTATCTCTGCCGTCATTCCTAGACAGTCCACTTGGGAACGGCTGTCAAGGTGGAACCGGGTCCCACGTCAAAAACTTGAGGCGTTCTTTCAGCAAAGTGCATGAAATAAAAAGTCGAAATGGGAAAAGGGTGGTGGGGCGTATTTGAGGAATAAAATTGTTTTATTTTTTTTTACATATCCCTGGGTCAAAGTTAGACCATTTCCATAATGTTTGTGACCCTGAGAAAGACCAAAAATAAAAGTGGGTCATCGTTGATGTCCTTCCACGTCAAACCGAGGCAATTGAATATGTGTTCGGGACTGGCTTGAGCACCTCCACGACAGTTGGGGCAGTCTGGGAACAGCTTGGTTCCGAGTTGGTTCTTGGTTTTGAGTTTTACATTTGATGTTAATATATGTTATATGGTATAAATTCGGGCATGGTATATTTGTATATGTAAATTGTGCTATTACCCCAAAAATTTTGAAAGCAACAATCCGGAGCTTTTGCTCACGCTTCCACACTCTAACCTTTCCACACTGTAAAAAAAATATGTTGGTATTACAGAAAAGATTGTCAGCTGGTGTTCCAGAAAAATGCATCGTAATTTATCGAGAAAATTTGTCAATTTAATTTTTTTTAACGTTTAAGGTTAATATCGCATGAATACGTTCATTATTTTATTCCAAACCAATATAACTTCAAATGAGATTTTCAACTGAATTTCGTTTTGAAAGTGGATCTTTTTTCCAAAGAAATGTTTTTGGATATCGCACATGAAAATCAAGAAATAAATACAAAATAACTGCAGTGTTTACAAAGTTAATTAAAGTAATTATTTTAATTATCAATTTCTGGTTAAAATAATATTGCAAACCACTTATTTTAGCTGCTCATTGCAGGATGCAGTAGTATCTCCTCGAAGAGTCGGTGAGTTCAGAGTTAGAACTTATTTTAATGGTTTCCTTTAACTAGTTTTAAGTAAAACAATATATATTTTTTTACGTTTTTACACATTACATTTGTCTCCAGTTTTTAATATTTTATAAAACTCAACAAACTATTAAATACTTTTCTTACCATTATTTTCCAAATGAGTAGGCTATAAATTCAAAATGTTACATACTAACTCTTTGGTAATTCAAAGCATATTATAAGAAGAACATCTTTAAATAAACTATGAAGCAAGTTTACTAACTAAGGTAATTTGTTCATTTTAAATTATAAAAACTAAACCAAATAAGGAAGATTTTTGTTTTTGAATTTGCTTACCACGAAACGAAATTATACAGTTTAAGCAAGTATTAAATTATAGCTTTTTTTAAGTAACTAATTTGCATTCGTTGATTGAAAAATTTATTCATGTCGAAAAATATTAACTATGTCAAAGGCCTTTTCTTTTTTTGAGATCTATAGATTTATATTCATTACTTTTTGTTTTGCGACCTTAACATCAACTAATTATTCTTTATTATTTAAACAATAAATAACGAGTAAAAATAATAAATAAATCGCAATTTAACTTAAACAAATGTTAATTATCATTTAGAAACAAATGAAACTTTCAGAACTTTTATGTCTTATTGTTTATAAAATGAGAATGAAATACTTTTTAAAAGCCAACTATTTATCATGTTAAACTTAAAAAACTGGTGATAATTAGAAGTAGAAAACTCCAAACGTTTATTTATCGAGAGACAATTATAATTTCATACAGATGAAGTTCTCTCGGATTTTAACGCAATGTATACATAATTTATTTTAGTTGTCAAAATTGCATACCAGGAAGTTTTTAAGGGTTTTAAGTTCACAAAATACTTCAACATAGTTTTTAAAAAATATTGAATAAATAAATATTAAATTGATATTAATTAATAAATTTTTAGAAAAAAAATCAAGAGACTCATCGAACATATTCGTCAATTATCTACATATAGTGATAATAGTTTTGTATCCCTGAAAAACTCTGCCCAACTTAGAAGTGTAAATACTGCATTATTAAGTGTGAACAATTTCCTGTTTTGTATGTTTCTGCGTATCTCTTTAGAAATAAGTTTATTCTCACTAGTCTGCACCACGAAACGTAGAGATATGGAAAAGGTGTCAAAATACGCGCAAAATGGAACGGGAAAATTCCGTTTTTTAAAAGTTTCTGCGTTATTTTGTTAGAAAGTTAAGACTTTTATTGACTTCACATAGAACCGTGAACTCTCTGGAATTCCGGAATAATAAATGAAAATTAAGCATATGCTCGACGATATAGATTAGAATTTAAATATTTTTTTAAAATATTTATTTGAATTTTAATGCTTCATCAGATTTACTCAACTCGGATAAATTTTCTTAGGTGTTTATAAATGGAAATAAATGCAGACGGACATCCAAATTTCCAATATATATGTAATGCTAACATCAGCAAGAAATAATCATAAGAAATATAGTTTTGATGAAGTAGAATATTTATATGATTTGTCCTGTTTCAATACTTGGCAACTTAACCCAAATCATCAAATTCGATGTTTTGTAGATATTGAGTCATTACTTTCGGTTCACTCGTGCAACTCCGGGCATGTAAAGCTAGTAAAATGAAAATGAACGTTTTGAATAGGAATGCTGTTATATCGTGCATGCAGTAACTTAAATACCGTGTCTCCTAAACTTAAATAAATTTAATAAAATATATATAAACATAAAACTTTAAAAAAGCGATGCATGTAACTTTTTAAAAGTTTGATTTTTGTAGTTGTTGTGTTCGCCATGTAAGTTACGTGACAAGAAGCCTAACTATGTTTACATATAATATGTATAATCAAATTATTTTTAAAGTTCACGCCAAAATATAATAAGCAACCTTTTGCATTATTAGTTTAACTGGAACAGGTTAGGCACACAAATACATTTATAGATATTTATTTTAGTCACGAAGATTTGTTTTTGCGGTTAAGTATAGTTTTAGATAACACTATAAAAAGAAAACGAAATGCTTAACACGTAAATCATGTAACAAAGGAGAGAAAATAATACGACCAATACTCTGAATAACAATTTTTCTTTTTTTCTGGATTATTGCTATGGTTACAAATTTGAGCAATAAATAATAAAAAGAACTTTGTTATTTCGAATTTACACTCTCAATCACATATTATAAAATTTAGGGTAATGAAACTATTGCGAAGGAGTCGAAAATCTGAAATGGTGATTTTGGGTTTTCTACACATTTCGGAAGGGGCTGATTCTAAAAAAAAGTGGTTTCGAGTGGTACGTCAATCTGCCCGTCTGTCTGAAACCACTCTATATCTCCAACTAAAAGAGCTTACTTAATTTAAATTCAGTGCACGAGTTCTTAGTACCTGTCGGACGTCATAATAAGGTTTTCGAGAAAATCACCCATGCGCAAAGGGGCCAATATTTATTTTTAGTTTTTAAAATTATTGAAAACTTATCTTTGAATGTATTGATTTATTGCGTGCCATTTTAAAGTAGTGTAGTGTTGCACCCCTAGTCTTTATTATACAAGGAGCTCCGCCCCTTCACGCTAACGCTCGTCAATTCTGAACATTTGAATGAAACGTGAGTTGTCTATCTTCTTACTGGTAGTACTCGAGTTGCGAGAAAAGAGTAATATGCTATCGAATTTTGTATACAATTCTAACTATGTAAGTTACAGGAATATTGCGAGCAATGTGAGTGATTCAATAACAGAATGTTAAATGATTTTAATAAAAATACTATTGATTTTTTTTAAATAAGGAGAAATAGAATAATGAGGCTTACCCAGTTAAAAAAAAAATAATTTTTCGTTTGCATCTACTTAAAACTTATTTTTGGAATAATAGAGCAAAAAGAAGTTTGTCTTAAGTCGTTTCATCAGAACGACGTCAGAAAGTCGTTTCATTGAACACATAATTAAATGAAAATAAAGCAAAGAAGTAAGTAACCAAGGTGTGTTTATGAAAACGAAAATAGCATTTAATTTTTTTTTACTAATCGAAATCAAAAATTTTCAATTTGGATGACTTATTCATACATTTTAAAGGTTTTTGAAACCTAATAATCGAAAACAGGTAGTTCCCATTCAAAATAGACAAAAGAGATGTTTATCAACAAACTGCAGGTGAAACTGCAGACCGATTGGTTGATTGGCATGAATCGGCGAAATTATTGGCTCTCGATGCCCATCACTATGATTCCAAAACCAAACCGGCTTCGCACGCAATTGCCCATACTCTATATTTAGCTTCATTTCGTATACAAATAGAGAAGTGTGTTTCCATTCCATAGCTTCATAATGTATTCTCAAATATGTGGCCAGCACATATCCCTAACATTTAAAGCCAATGCAATTTAAAAATTGGTAAGTTTCTTCGTTATTTAGGTACACGTTAGCACGTAAGCAATTTATAACAATGAAATTGATACTTAAATTGCGCAAATAATTTTGGTAAATAACGAGTTTAATTATAGTTTTTTCTCTGTGGCGCCTTATATATATTAAGTACGTTAATTAACGATGATAGGAATGTTTTGGCAAAAATCCATTCACTACGCTTTTAGTTAGGAAAAGCGTTGTGAAGACTTAATTAGTTTGATAAAACAAATGTCACTACCAGAAACAACGAAGAATTGTTTACATTTTGATATAAAGTTGGTTCCGAGTCCATTCGGAAATAAAGTTGCCTTTCGTTTCTAGTAGCCAAACTCGCCAAAAGTGTAAGATTTTTATAAGAACTCTAACTAATGGATATCAAAAACCTGAATACTGAGTCAGTTTTTAATTAAAGAAATACCTTCACAGACTTAATAATATCTTCATATACGTTATTGTAATTAGTACAATTCAATTTTTAAAACATATTTCAAGTATATTTATTTACTGTTTGTTTGGAGCTGAATCTGAAAAAATAAAAACTTTAACATGTAGAACTAAACACTTCCCTAAAATAATAGAACACATATAAAAGCTGTTAAAAATTTTAGGCTATTACTTAAAATTCATCGAAAGAAAAAAAAGACCGAAGTTTCTAGCAAAAAAAAAATCTGACTTAAAAACTCTTGTTAGTTACCTTTTTACCATTCTAAGATAAAAAGAGTTCCGTTTCACCCCATTTAATAGTATTATACGGCAGGTGCATGTAACACAGTAAAAATCTTTGCAAAGTTTAACATTTAAAGAAGGTTTTTATAAATAACGAATTATGTTTAAAATATCACCTGCTTTTTAATAAAAAAAATTTGTTTCCACGATAGTTTTTCCGTAACCTATATCTTTCCATCAATACTTTTAGCTAAATTTCATTTAGACTCGCAAACGTACTACATAAAAATAATAGACTTCAACAATGCTATCAAAATAAATATATCAATTCCTTAAATGCGTTTTTTATCGAATAAAAACTTATTTTCAATCGGTTTTGTAACATTTTAGCCATTACTTTAAGGTTTAAAGAACACATACCAAATATATATAATAGTTTTCTGTAATCTCTCTATTGAAAGAAACAAAAAACATCAGAAAATTTAGTTGTAAAACATTTATAACATCATTTCCAAAACTCTTTTATGAGCTTGTATCATCTTGTAATAGTTCGATACCTTCGCTTCTCGGGGGAAATCCAAGCTGATGGACCATTAACAATCGTCGATTTTTGATAACGGTCGTTTGATTATCGCTACAAATGATCGTCATATTTCGCCATTAAAGATTACGATTTGGTTGGGAAAGTCTTTACAACTTAATGGTATAGATATAGGAAAATATGATTTTGTCACACGTGTTTGTGGGAAAGTGATCAATTAAGAAGGTATTTGTGGGGATTCACCATATTATATAAGTTTTTTTTATCAAATATTATATGGAAAAAGTAAGCTTTATTTTAATGTTTAAAATCATAAAATCAGAGTAAATGACATTATTCAAAACAAGAGAAAATATTAGTTTGTGCATTTTATTTAATTTTCTTATTATTTCTTACTAAGACATTTTTATTGAATATTTCGCAATGATGTAAAATTAATTTTCATTGGTTTAATTTTTTAAGCATATAATCAAATTCTGTATATTTTAAAAGTTTAATTACCTGAATAAATTATATTTGTTTCAGTTCAATTTAAATAATAAATGTATAATGATTTTTTCTTAAATAATAATTTCTATCAGTTTTATTTTTTAAGTAAACAATCCAATAAGTTATATTTTAGAAGTTTTATTACTTAAAATAAGTCATTTAAAAAAACTTATGAGCAGTATTTGTTCAGGTCATGCTTTGTTGTTAATCTTTAAGCTTCTTATTCTTCTTCATATTGGGCTTTCTGAATTTAAATAAATACCATATTTTTTTTTGCTAACGATGCAAATTGTACTGCTACAACATTAAAACAATCTTCTGAAAAATATCTAACATAATGACTTGATGCATATCTTACAAACCATGTTGTTAAGGAATCAGTGACTTTAAATAAAACCTTTAAATAAAAATAAATAATACCATTTCAAGAAAAATATTTTCTAATTAATGATAAGAGCTTAATACAGATTTAAATGAAAGATATATATGATAGGATCTTGGTTTGGGTATTTATTTATGCTGAGTACAAGATTTAATGAATCGGCAATGATATTTTCGAAAGTATTCTTAAGTTTTTGTCACGTTCTATTATAGTAAAGCTAAAATCGATAGAACAAATTCCATCAAATAGAAAACTGAGAAATTTCTGATTTAAAAATAAGTGAGTGAGTGTTTTAAAGTTTTTGATAAGTTTGATCACGTATTTCAAATGCAAATCAGACACATTTCTGAAACTTAGTAGCGAAATCATGACTGTATCTATACGTTTCTTAGTATACCATTGATTTTTTTATGCGAAATGCCAGTTTTGTTACATGTAAGGCAAGTTTTAAAGGAAAAGTAACTTAGGTATTTCGTATAGTTTCTCATTTTATATTTCAAGTATACTATGTTGCAAATGTATGCTTTTTTATGTTAACATGTAAACTTTATTTATCTCTGATTTAATGGCAAGTAGTATTTTTGTGTTTAATAACAATTCTTTCTCGATACTTTCACTGTGGAAGATGCCTCACGGAATCAAGAACAGATGATTCTGTAATGCTATTCATCTGGCGTTTGATGTGGCAACAAAAATAGAATCAGACAGTTGAATAATTCACAAAATAAATCTAGATGGTCTTCTTTACGCTGTTAAAAATTGTGTGCTTGGTTTCACCATGATAATGGTTCCTAGTAGCTGCAACGGATGTGTGCTAAAATGTTTTACCATATTTTTGGGGCTATGTTGAAAAAATTTTCAGGTTTAGGTAAAAAGAAATATATGGGAAATGGTACGACCGACTACCAAAAACATGATGAAATATTTCACCATGCAACTTTTGTTGTTACTAGAAAAACCATTAGTATGGTGAAACTAAGTGCCACATTTTAACAGCGTAGTTTTAACATGGTTCATTACGTTAAAAAGCTATTTTAACTATCCTTTTGTAAACACTGCTTGCGTGTCAAAATAATATGCTAATGTGTAATTGCAAAAAAAAGACTTTTGTATCTAGCATGGGTATCAAGTGTTATAAATGGCACGAAAAAAAGTCTAATTTTGTTTTAAATCTAAAGCTAATCCCTTCAAATAGTTATAAATAAAAGCTAAGCTTACCTATCACGTCATTCTTATTATGGAGTATTTACGTAACAATCTATAAAAAATTATCTTCGACAAAAAAGTCTTCTATTTTAGCGTCCTTTAATCCATTAGTAATACGCGAAAGCATTTGCATAGCAAACAAAACGAATACTAAATGCTATAAATAAAGCCATGATTACGTGATCTGAATCGCAATAAAGAGAAAAAACATTTATTTCGACACTTACACATTAGTACGGCCTTTCATTCTTGAAAGAAATCCTACGCATATATTCCAAATATAAACATCTTTTTTCAAACAACATTTAGAGTATATATGTATATTTAGAAATATATTTTGCAAGTAATTTTAACAAGGTTATCTTTTAACATTTGATGAGGGTCACGTCAATTCTTTACAAATTTGAGGTTTTGAGGGTTAAAAATACATATTTTTGGTGTGGTATAAAAAAACAAACAAGTCTCCTGACAGTTTTTTTGTAATTAATAGTCCATGGAGAGATGAAGTTAGATGAAAAGCAGCAACAAAAATAAGAAAAAAAAGAAAGGTGTATTTTTATGGCCTTATTATTTAACACATATTTTTTTCTAAGCATTATTAAAAAATTTATATTTGTGTATATATTCTTAAATTAATATCTTACATTGTTTTATCTATTGTGGGATGCTTGTCTTAATTGTCAATTATGTAGATTCAAATTGGACGAAAAATGAAAATTCAGTGGAGTTTTACCTTTTCTTCGAAAATGAATTTTTTGTACCCAATAAAAATAATTGCACGTACAAGTGTAAAGCAATTATGTTTGAAAAGAAATCCAGTAAATTCTATTCTACAGTCTTATTGGTCCTTTTCTATTGAAGTAAAATACTGAAGAAAAATTAACGGAAAAGAAATATTGACATCTATGTAAGTTGTCATAAAACTATTTTAATATATTTTTAAAGGAAAATTCTCTGAGCTGAAATAGTTTCACCTTAGAAATAAATTAAAATTATTAATTAGATGTCATTTTATTGTCATGTTGTCAAAATATCTTTTCAAAGTAATTTGAGTGCTAATTAGTTTTAAGTTCACGCTCTTTCTATAATAGAAAAGTATATGTGGTATAATTAAGAAGCCAGGAACAAAAAAATCTGTCCTTTTTTCAAAATTGGATAATTGTATAAAGAATGTCAATATTCGAAATGTTTTACAAAAGCATTTTTAATTAATAGAGTTTTTCAAATAATAAAATGTTTTAGTAGTTGTCGTTGCTTGTTCTTCTTAAATTTATAATCATTAACTTAAACAACAAGCCTGCATCACATATCTCCTGCGTCATTTTAAAATTCAACCCTAATAAAAAAAATCCCTACCCTAATCTACCCAAATACAAAATTTCACTAATTTTTTTTAAAACCAACTTTGCGCAAATTGAATTAGTTATTTGATCACGAGTCGAATTTTTTAAATGTGTCAAATACACGTTTATTTTTTCTCTTTGCACTCTCTCACTCTACTGTTAAAGGAAATTTATCCAATACTCTATTGAAATATCATTTTTCTACTGCGTATATAGATACATCTTTATTTGACCAAGGCTTTACAGCACTGTTAAAAATTAGGCACTTTGTTTCACCAAAAATATAGATCCTAGTAGCTGCAACGGCTATGTGGTGAAACGTTAAACCATATTTTTGGTATTCGGTTGAACCATTTCTCAGGTTTTTGTTTCCAAATCCAGAAAAATGGTTCAACCAAACACCGAAAAAAAGGTGAAACATTTCACCACACAGCCGTTGCAGCTACTAGGAACCAATATCATGGTGAAAGGAACCAATATCATGGTGAAAGGAACCATTATCAAGGTGAAATCAAGCACAAAATTTTTAACAGTGAGGATTCGCAGAAATGCATATAAACAACAGCCAAAGAGGCATTCTTTCTACTATACTCAAAAAACGTATCCAGGTCTATCAATAATCATCATCTTCCCAATAAACACAATTATCGGTGTCTATTTCTGGGATGATCAAGCGGAACGTATTGCACAGCATTTACGCTGTCGAGGCACAGATGCAAAGGTCAACATCTCGTAAAGTATTGTCTTTTATGGTCTTCTTAAGATGATTCCTTATTTGGATTAGTTGTCCTTGATGTTAAAAGCTGCTTTAATGGTGTTTTGAAGTTTAAAAAATTATTATATAAGGGTTTCAATTATTATATTTTTTTTATATTATTATGAGATTTTGTTAATTTAATGTAACTCATCCAATTTTGTTTGAAGTTTATTGTTAAAATTTTTTAGAATAAGACTGCATCGGACTCTTGGAACTTTCTTTTTGTCACCACTATTTAGAACTTGAATTTACCAATTTGTACAATTTCAACCATAACTTTGAAACACCGCAAAAAGGGTGTATCAACGCTCCAATTAGTGGTGGATGCTAGAAAGTTCAATTATCCCCCGGTGAGATTGTGCTCCAAAATTTTTAAATGTGACCATTTGAAGCAGATTGATATGGTACATAAAAGGAAATAATAATCATAATGCAGACACTAAGATTTTTATTCACTGTATTATATTTTTGACACTAGGGGAGACAGGGGATAGTTTTCAATGATAAAGGTTTTCAAAATCCAACCTTTTATTTCAAAAATGGTCCAACAACTAAATATCATAAGTTGTTGGACTGGCCTTCGTTGTAAACAAGTGTACATCATCTGACGAAGGAATTAAATTAATAGAACTTGCTAAGTTGTCAAAACTCGGAATTTTTATTTTTTAAACTCTGGAGTAAATGTTAGTTGTTCTCTTAAAACTAGCTAAAAGCATAATTAACTGTGAAAAATATAGTTCATTATATTAAAAAGTACAAACTAATAATAAAAATGTACATTTTACTTTTTAAAAATATATTACATAAATAAATTAAAAATGAGATGAAATCAATTAATGAAGTGTGTACTACCACTAGGTAACTAAATCTGAGCCATTTAGATATCGACTTAAATTAGTTCGTTATATTTCAATACATACGTTAGATTTAAAAAATGTTATTGTAACTGCAAATTTTCTACCGAAATTACATAGATACAGTATTTTTTTGGACCTATATACAAATATTTTACTTTAAGTTATTTATGATTCGACAATTTTATATTCCTAGTCGCAAGACCCTCCCAACGAATTGCAATCAATAAAAATTACATAAAACTATATTATTTATACAAGGCCGAAAACATGCTAAATACCTAAATATGGTTAAGTTGTTTTAATTTTTGTCACGGCAATTTAAATCTACAAAAGACTAATTTTCGCCTACTGAAATTACATAGCTGTAGTATTTTCTTGGTCTAAATATATTTTGCAATAATATTACTTATATATTAATACATTGTGAATACCTAAAGATGGTTAAGTTGTCTTAATTTTTGTCACGACAATTTAAATCTACAAAAGACTAATTTTCGCCTACTGAAATTACATAGCTGTAATATTTTCTTGGTCTAAATATATTTTACAATAGTATTACTTGTATATTAATACATTGTGAATACCTAAATATGATTAAGTTGTCTTAATTTTTGTCACGGTAATTTAAATCTACAAAAGACTAATTTTCGCCTACTGAAATTACATAGCTGTAGTATTTTCTTGGTCTAAATATATTTTGCAATAATATTACTTATATATTAATACATTGGGAATACCTAAATATGGTTAAGTTGTCTTAATTTTTTGTCACGGCAATTTAAATCTACAAAAGACTAATTTTCGCCTACTGAAATTACATAGCTGTAGTATTTTCTTGGTCTAAATATATTTTGCAATTACTTATATATTAATACATTGGGAATACCTAAATATGGTTAAGTTGTCTTAATTTTTTGTCACGGCAATTTAAATCTACAAAAGACTAATTTTCGCCTACTGAAATTACATAGCTGTAATATTTTCTTGGTCTAAATATATTTTACAATAGTATTACTTATATATTAATACATTGTGAATACCTAAATATGGTTAAGTTGTCTTAATTTTTGTCACGGCAATTTAAATCTACAAAAGACTAATTTTCGCCTACTGAAATTACATAGCTGTAGTATTTTCTTGGTCTAAATATATTTTGCAATAATATTACTTATATATTAATACATTGTGAATACCTAAATATGGTTAGGTTGTCTTAATTTTTGTCACGGCAATTTAAATCTACAAAAGACTAATTTTCGCCTACTGAAATTACATAGCTGTAGTATTTTCTTGGTCTAAATATATTTTGCAATAATATTACTTATATATTAATACATTGTGAATACCTAAATATGGTTAAGTTGTCTTAATTTTTGTCACGGCAATTTAAATCTACAAAAGACTAATTTTCGCCTACTGAAATTACATAGCTGTAGTATTTTCTTGGTCTAAATATATTTTGCAATAATATTACTTATATATTAATACATTGTGAATACCTAAATATGGTTAAGTTGTCTTAATTTTTGTCACGGCAATTTAAATCTACAAAAGACTAATTTTCGCCTACTGAAATTACATAGCTGTAGTATTTTCTTGGTCTAAATATATTTTGCAATAATATTACTTATATATTAATACATTGTGAATACCTAAAGATGGTTAAGTTGTCTTAATTTTTGTCACGACAATTTAAATCTACAAAAGACTAATTTTCGCCTACTGAAATTACATAGCTGTAGTATTTTCTTGGTCTAAATATATTTTGCAATAATATTACTTATATATTAATACATTGTGAATACCTAAATATGGTTAGGCTGTCTTAATTTTTGTCACGGCAATTTAAATCTACAAAAGACTAATTTTCGCCTACTGAAATTACATAGCTGTAGTATTTTCTTGGTCTAAATATATTTTGCCCAATAGTATTACTTATATATTAATACATTGTGAATACCTAAAGATGGTTAAGTTGTCTTAATTTTTGTCACGGCAATTTAAATCTACAAAAGACTAATTTTCGCCTACTGAAATTACATAGCTGTAGTATTTTCTTGACCTAAATATATTTTGCAATAATATTACTTATATATTAATACATTGTGAATACCTAAAGATGGTTTAAGCCTAATTGTGTCAACAATTTAAATATATCGAGCACCAATTTTCTCCCACTGCTTCTTAAAGCAATTTATCGCAAACTTAATTTAAATGTTCGAGACCAATTGCTTTTGAATAATAAATTACCTTAACAACCTTAGCCATAAATCTTCTAGTATTAATCTCCAAGAATCGTGTAAAACACCGCAATTCTGCACAGAATTGTTTAAAAAATTAACGACAGTGGGCAAATGAAAGATTCACGGTAATTTAATCTGATAAGCTTACTAGGATTTGAACGGGAGTATTTAACACCGAGAATATTGTTTTTAATTTTGAAAAATAATTTTTTTGTACTAACAAAGTATTAAGGAATTATTTTGTAAACCATTTAATCACGAATGGCTTCTTTGTTAGAATCTAATTCCAAAATTGAGAAAAGTATATTTTAAGAGCAATTTAAGAAGACTATTTATAAAAAAAGTTTTTTTTTCAATTCTGAAAAAACTTTTTTAAAAAATTTCACTTTATATTTAACTTTTCTATATCACTTCTTCGTCAGAAAAAATACATATTTATAATATTTCAAATAATTTATTAATATTTTGAATATTTTTTTTATGTAAACTAGCGTAATTACTTGTTGAACTTGCTTACTGTAACTGTTACAAAAAAATTACATGAATAAATTATCTGTTCAAAAACACATTTCAACAATAAATAAGATATGAATTCAAGAATAATAGAAGAATTTTTTTAAAGATCATTAACTATGACATACTGAGGAGAAAATATACTTTTTGCTTAAAAGATAGAATAAAGTTTATCTTTTCGTCAGCAGTATTAAATTACTGTAAATTATTAATGGTTTCTGCATTTCTTCCAATTAGTGAGCATCCAGTGATGAATTGCTAGTAGAATTTGAGCTCTTAATGGTAAAAGAAATTATTTGATCGCTAGCTCCTCAACAGCATTTTAAAAATATTCTTGAAGACATATATTTATTCTGTAGTGCTTCATATGTAAATTCATTCCAAGAATCATTATTCAAAAAAACTTAATATTATATATATATATAGGGGAGAGTGGGGGCTAATGGGACAAGGAGCTAAAAGCGAAGAAAATATACCTTTTTTACAAATATTTCTACACTACAACATAGTAACAGTTAGAATTCACATTTTAACAACCAAAGATTAGCCATTAAAAGCATGTGTTGAAGTGGAGAGAAGAATTGTTGTTTTGAAGAATCCAAAGTAAGTTAAAAGTTTATTTTTTTACACTTTTAAAATATTAAATAAAAACTTTTCATGATAATTCACTATAGTTTTAAGTGGAAGACATATCAAACATTAAGATATTATATTCAACTACTCTGGGGAAATATACGTAGTTCTGCATTGGATCATTTATAAATAACAACAATGTGGGGTCTAATGGGACAGAAACTGTGGGGTCTAATGGGACACGAATAAGCCTAGCTTTGTATGCTTCTCTTGAAGAATCTGTATAAATCTGTAACATGTTATTCAGTCAAGTTGCAAAAAACTTTTCAAAACTTTAATTTTAAACATTTTGAAATGTTTTACGTCATACAATAAGGGACAGTTCAAGTAGCTTTATTGAGGACATATTTTTCCACCTACAATTTTATTAATTACATCTGAACAGAGCTTACTGAAGATAAATAATTTGTTGTTGGTAAAATTTCCTAGAAAACAAACAATTCTTTATTACGTTGGATTGATTTCTGAAATAGGAAGCGATGAACTCCGGGTAAGCTATTTGAAAATAAAGACGTGCTTTTAAAATTCACTTACCTTGCAAAAGAGGGTAAGTTTGAGATAAATTTAAAAGATTTAGTTACAAAACTATCCTTTCCATTGATTCAACAAAAATTATGGAAACATCTTCTATTTTGAGTTTTAACTTTGATAGTTCACCTTTCACTGGGAAATAATTGTTTTTAAAAAATAAATTTTCACTATGTAAATGATGTTTGCTTTAAAATTTTATTTTCAGGTCATTTTCTGATTCCTTTTCCATTTTTTAAAATTTTAATTGAGGCAACATTTAACATGTACCATTAGCCCTGCACCCTGTATCATTAGACCCCACATATGGGGGCTAATGGGACATTTACATGTTTGTTTAAAATGCTCAGCAACTAAAATACGGTAATGATATAACATCAGTCGAATGACATTTTAAGTAAACGATATTCAGATTGTGAGCTAGTAAAAAAATTTATTAAAATTCTTGTATTTTTGCTGAAATACAAAGCTAATAAAAATTGTCCCATTAACCCCCACTCTCACCTATGCTAATTGCAATATTTTAATTTGGGTAAATTCTTAATTAATTATTTTTAATTTAAACTTAATTTTTTATTAATTTATGTTTGAAAACAAAATCAACTCATTAATGATTTTGTATTGCATATTTATTTAGGATTTAATCTGCAATGTTTTATAAATTCAATATGTTATAGATTCTACACTAGTCTACACTAGCACCTACCAAAACTTCTCGACAATCTCAACCTGCCACTATCAATTAATGGCCATAAGTGTCGAATTTAAATCCACTTCTTAACTTCGCCTTGTGCAATTAAGCGATTACCAACACATCCTGAGACCATTACCGTCTGCAAACCTTCCTTAACTCGCGTCTCGCGTGCAGCAGATGCATTCCAAACACGGTTAGCGTGCATCGGCCAGCAATCTTTCATACTGAGACGCGGAATAATAGAATTCTTAAACACACTTTGTCTTAAAACCTCCTTGAAAGAATCGGGGCGCAATAAGTCTATTTGGTGGTAGAGGGGCTGAAAGATTTAAGTTAAAATCCCACTGAAAATAGGTCGAATTGCCTTAGGGACAAAAAGACTTAACTTCAAAGTAAACGTGATTTTTTTTGCCAGTGTTTGATACTTTTTAAGTAGATAACAAACAATTATCAATATCTCTATTTGTAATTTTTATAATTGCCCTAGTTATTTTTTAAAATATATTTGCTTTTGTCAAACAAAGAGAATAATTAAATATATATTATGATAATTCAATTTATTATCAAAATATATAACCATTTTTTGTAGTGGTTATATATTTTCGTCTTAGTGAATGTGTCTAAACTTACACCAACTAAATTTCTTGATGATCTGAACCTGCCATTATCAATTAATGACGATAAGTGTCGGATTTCAATACACTTCTTTAGTGAAAGATTCAAGTTAAAATCCCAGTGAAAATGGGTCGAATTGCCTTCGGGACAAAAAATACTGAACTCCAAAGCGAACGTAATCTTTTTATTCTTCCAATGTTTCATAGTCGTGAAGCAGATAGCAAACAATTTTCAATATCTTTTTTTTTAATTAAAACGGTATTTTTTTAGTCACGTTGGTTATTTTGTAATGCTTTTGATTTTGTCAAAAAAAAGAAAGGTTGAATACATATTGCAAGAAACTTTAATTTACTTCATGTTGTGCAAATAATTTTGATTTACGAAAGATAAATGTCGACTTAAAAGAGAAAAATCATAAATATTTTTAGAACATAATTAGTTCACAGTTACATGATATATATGCCGTATACAATTCCATTACTTCAGTTATCTATTAATATATTTGCTTTTGTCAAAAGAGACAAGTGTTGAATGTGTACCGTAAAACTTCAATTTACTTCAAGTTGTGCGAATAATTTCGATGCACGAACGATTACTGTTGAGATATTGGGGATAATCAGAAATGTCTCGTGCAAATAAAATTAAATAATAAAAAATATCATTCTTACTGATGTAGATGTCGTAAATCGTGTGTTGATAAAACTATCCAAATTACGGACATTTTTAATGCCATGATTGTTCATGAAATATTATTTTGCTAATTAACTTTAAAAAGTTTATAATACTTTATATAACCCTTAAAAGTGTCTTGTATTCAACCACCAAAACTATATACACCAAAAAGGGTCATATATTTTACACAACGCCAAAAAAATGTATAACAAAAATCTAAGCAGTATTCAATGTTTGAAGGCCCAGAATGTTAACTACTGTTCAACTGCTTTAGTTCTTAAAGTAGGATCGTCATCTATTCCCTCTGAAATCTTTGCTACACGCAAAAGATGCTGAATTTGCTCTTATTTTTTTATCCTATTTTTATCGTTGTTGCACTTAGAAAGATAAGTAGTTCGTTCGAGGTATTGTTCGTTATGAAAACTTCTGTAGATTCGCTGGATGCTTTGTTTTCTTAGCTAAGGGCACGCAATGAGGCATTTAGCAGAGTTCTGTTTATGGACTAATTACCCAAATATATACGTTGTATAAATTTGTTATTCCCTTTACGAAAGAATAAGTCTAATGACAAGAAACAAATTTTTCAAATTCAAATTTAACTGCGATTCTCCTCTATATTGTATAATTTAAAGAAAAATATATTTATTCAAATTTGTATTTTTTAAAATTTTAAGCTGTTAAATTATAATGTATTTAAACTGTCTATCATCACATGATAAAATATTACAATGACCGTATTATTTTGCAATGATAACATTATTTATAAAACATCATTATGTTTATAACAAACTCTAACCACCCATATTAACTAAAAATAAATATAAATAAGAGATATGTAAAGTTTTAATTTTAAAATACTTTTTACTCTGAGAAGTATGCTTTGAATAACCATTTTTATTAAGTACTAGCAAATAAATACCCGTTCTCCGAACGGACTAAAAAAAGTTGTAATCGATCCAAGTATATGTACCATTTAATCCATTCTAGAATAATAAAGTTATGTTATTGTTTCCGCTCATTATAAAGTATAAAATCATGTTACTTATACTACCTTAAAAATAAAAAAAATAAAAAAATACGCTATAAAATGCACGTATAAAAGTCATCGTAATTTCCCTCATAAACATATGAAACCTTTTAGATCATTTAGCGCGTTTTTGGTAAGAATTTAGCGAGAAAAGAGATATATCTACAAACAGTCTTAGTATACAGCTCTAGCACAATGGCCTTCGAACAACAAACCAGCTAATAATTTTTTTAAAAAAATAATCATACGGCGCATTTAGGTAAGAATTTGGTGAGTTTGGCAACGTATTTGGCGAAGAAATAAAAACAAAACCTTAATATGTAGCTCTTGTACGATGGCCTTGAACAACCATCATAGTTATAATTCACGGAAATAGCTTAAATATGCACATTTGCAATCAACAGAACCATCAATGAAGGAATCCATCACCTAAACCCACAATAAAATCCTAGAATGGAGACTGAACGGAATTACGTCACTTGAAACATGTCAATTATTTTTCAAATAATGAATTTAGTTTCTGAAGGTAATGGCAACAGAATAAAATAAACATTTTCAATTTTAACTATTTTCGATAAAAGTTTTATTTAATTTTTTCAGCAGATGGCTTCAGAAAAGGAAGGAAAAAAATGATAGGATTTGAGCGAAAGTGGTGTATTTTTTTCAGAATATTCACATTTTCTCTAAAAATAGAACATTTTGAGTTCTGAAAATTCAAAATCTGTAACTTAAGTATGAACAACACATTTGTGCCAAGTTACGAGTCAAACAAATGTCTAGTTTATGAGTCTATAAGAGACATACACACACAAAACTTCATTTTTATTATTATAGATTAAATTATGTACAAAATAGGTTCTTACCTAAACAAATATGTAAACCTAAATATTTTCTTAAAACGTCCATGGAGTACAAAGTTCTTAACTACTTGTGGTTATATATATCTTAAAAGTGTTTATTTCTTAAGCAAAGATGAAATTAAAGGATAACTTTGTTAATAAGGAAACTTTTCCTACACGTGTCATCCCTCACAAAGCCGATTTTTCACTTCGGAAATTAAACAATTTCCTCCTACTGGTTTAGTTTCCGCTTTTACAGACTTCTAAAAAGCTTAGAATTGGATGGCAGAAATATGTGAAATATTGTATACCAAAAACTTGGATCTCTTTAAAATGACTATGAAAATAAGATACCTTTAAATACTACGCAGTCTAATATTATTAATTAAATAACAAGTATTATTTTGTGTAATAAGATAGAGAAGACCGGGTCTAGTTTTCCCATGCGGTAAGTTTTTCACCAGGCCTTATACAAGAAATGAGCCATTAGGAGACGCCAAATGGCTGCATGGTTTATGAATCAACCCGTTTTATGTCACCCACAAGAATTTTTGCTCAGTTGGTGAAGTAATATTTTCGTTAGAGCTGTTTTTTTGATTTTTTTTTAACGTTGAGTGAATTTTCATGCTTGCATTCAAACCTAAATCAAACGTACTTTTATTAAACTTACAGTATTATCATTGCGTATACTAAAAGGTGGTTCTTCTCTACGTAACTATACCTTCGTTTTCAAAATAATTTAAAATTCTACTCGTCAAAAGGTACTATTAAAGTAAAAATATGACGACGGGGCATGTTTACTAAAATTACACGGGGCAAGATTACTAGCAATGACTTGTAGAAAAGCGTGCTCCAACCTTTGTAAATTGGGTTTGGTAAAACCAAACCTTTATATTATTCCTTTCGTTGTGGATGACGCTTCGTGGCATCAAGAACAGAGGATTTTATGGTTCTATTATTAAGACAAGTTACAGAAATTGACGCAGCGAAAGTGTTAATAAAATAAAGGTAAATCAACTAGATTATAGATGAGTGTTACATACGCTGTTGAAAATTTTGTGCTTGGCTTCACCTTAATAACGGTTCATGGTATATGCAACGTCTATTTGATGAAATGTTTCACCATATTTCTAATATACCACTGAACCATTTTTCAGGTTTAAAAAAAGAGACGAGAAATGGTTCAACCGAATACCAGAAACATGGTGAAATATTCTACTATCAGCCTTTGTTGGTACTAGAAAAATCATTATTATTGTGAAACCATGAGCCAAATTTTTAACACTGTTTTTTTTAGAATGGTTCATTAGATGAAAAAGCTTTTTTAACCATCCTTTTGTAAACACTGCTCACATGTCAAAATAATATGCAAATGTGTAATTGTAAAAAATAGACTATCACGCAATAATAAATAAAAATAATACAAAATAAAAAAATAAATAAAAAATTGACTTACGCATCGAGTGTTATAAGTAACACGAAAGTACAATTTGCGTTTAAATCTGTAGCGAATTCTTTCAAACATTTATAAATAAAAAGCTAATTTTACCCATCACGTAATTCTTTTTCTAGAGTATTTACGTAACAATCTATAAAAAACTACTTACACAAACAAAATTCTATTTTAGAGACCTGTAATCCATTAGTAATACGCAAAAGCGTTTAAATAGCAAACAAAACGCATACTAAATGCTATAAATAAAGCCATGATTACGTGATCTGAATCGCAATAAGGAGAATATATATTTATTTCGACGCTTACTCATTAGTAAAGCCTTTCACTCCTGAAAGAAATCCTACGCACATATCTAAACATATTTTTCCAACAATATTTAGAATATATATTTAAAATTTGTTTTGCAAATAATTTTAACAAAATTAGCGTTTAGCATTTGCAGCGAGTCACATCGGGGGCTGGGGACCCCAGTCGGTTAGGAACTCGCCTAGCATGCGAAAGGTCCCAGGTTCGGGTCCGGGCATCGCCCAAATAACTGCCGACTTATAAACGGTCCGTGCAGGCAAAAATGTCCGACGAATAATACCCCGTGTAGAGGGAGTGCACGTTAAATATCCTCCAAAGTCCCATCGCTGCGTACGATGTCGCCCTTAACGGTTGCGTTGAGTGCCTACTCAGGTGTCGGCTCGTCACTTGACTGTGGTTCTAAAATACGACGCCCGTCGCCAATAGCTCTCGTGTAGATTTAGTGCGACGATAATTCAAACTAAACTAAACTAAACTGAGGGTCACATCAATTGAGTGGGAATTTGAGTTTTTGATGGTTAAAATACATATTTTTGGTGTGATATCAAAACACAAACACGCTCTGTCAGTTTTTTGTAATTAACACCGTCCATTCTAACATTTCTAGCAATGTAACATGTTTTGTAAATTTTCCGCTTGTAATGAACAGATTGCGTCTGTATGGGTATTTTCAGAAAGCTTTAACATTTTAGCTTATCATGAAAACATTATTTTAGCTTATCATGAAAACATTAGTATTAAGCAAAATTGTAAATTAAAGTTTTGAATAGAATTCTACAAAGTTCCACGGATCTGACCCCTGGAGCCAAGAAGTTAAATGAAAAGCAGTAACAAAAGTAAGAAATATAGAAATGGGTGTACTTTTGTGGCCGTATTATTTAATACATACTTTTTTCCCAAAAATTATTAAAAAATGTATCTTTGTGTATATATTCTGTAACTAAACTCTTGCATTGTTTTATCTATTACAGGGTGATTGACTTAGTGGTCAATTATGTAAATTCAAATTGGACGAAAAATGACATTTCAATGGAGTTATACCTTTTTGTTGTATATGAAATTTTTGTACTCAATCGAAATAAATGCCCGGATAAGTCTAAAACAATTCTGTTTGAAAGAAAATTCAGTAAATTTTATTTTACAGTCTTATTACCGTTTTTAATTAAAGTAAAATATTTAAAAAAAACATAAAAGAAAAATTGACACCTATGCAAGTTGTCATCTAACTATTTTAATATCCTTTTAAAGGAAAATTCTCTGAGATGAAATAGTTTTACCCTGGAAATAAATTAAAATTATTAATTAGATGTCATTTTATTGTCATGTTGTCAAAATATTTTTTCATGCTTCTTAAACGAGAACTCCATAATTATAATAATACTTTTCACAACATTTTCACTCTGGGTTTTCTTCTTGTTCCTTATACTAATGCCAAAAACTGTTTCCAAAGTAATTTGAGTGTTAATTAGTTTTAAGTTTACGCTCTTTCTTTAATAGAAAAGTATTAGTGGAATTTTTCAGAAGCCAGGCTAGCCAAACCATAACCATGTGGTAAATTGGATAAATTTAGGAGTAATCATATTATTTGAAGATCATAATACATCTTTAACAGAAGCAATTTTAATGGAAATGTTCAAATAATATGTTGCTAATAGTTTGTTTTGCTTGTATTTCAATAAATTCTAAACCATCAACTTAAGAAACAAGCCTGCGTCACATATCTTCTGTGTCATTTGAAACCGATGCCACTAATCACTACGTAATAAAAATATCTCTAATTTTTTATTAAACCAACTACCCACAAAAAATATTTATTTTATAACTATAGTCGAAATTTTAAATGTATCGAATACGAGTTTATTTTTTTTCTTTGTCCTCTGTTACACTACAATAAAAAAAAATCCGTTTTTTTACTAAGTATATAGAAATATCTTTATTTTACCAAGGCTCTCTATAGGATTCCCAATGCATATAAACAATAGCCAAAGAGACATTCTTCGTACTAAAAAACCTTATCCAGGTCTATCAATAATCATCCCAATAAACACAATTCTCGGTGTCTATTTCTGGGATGATCAAAGCGGAACGTATTGCACAGCATTTATGCTGTCCAGGCACAGATGCAAAGGTCAATATCTCGTAAAGCATTGTCTTTTTCCGGCTTGTTTAGATGATCCTCTATTTAGATTAGTTGTTCTTGATATTAAATGCTATTTCAATGGTGTTTTTTAGTTTAGGAAAATATAGCTGTAAGACAAAGGTTTTAAGTATAAAATATTTTATTTCATTAAAAAAAGGTGGTGTTAGTTTGATGCAATGCTTCCTATATTTAAATAAAGTTAAATGGAAACCGATGCATATGGTACTTAAAATGAAATAATAATTATAATGATGAAAGTTATATGATTTTGCATTGCATCATATTTTTGACACCGTATAGGAAAGAAGAGGCTAGTTTTTTGTAATTGTAAAGGTTTTCCACCCTCCCTATATTTTGAAAATGAACCGTGGTTGATATCACCAGTGGTTGAACTAGCCTACGTAATAACCAAGCGTACATCGCCTGACAAAAGAAATTAACTAGTAGCAGCTGTCAAATTGTCAAAAGATCTGATTTTTTTAAAACGCTGGGTAAATATTAGTCCTTTATTTAAAACTAGTTACAACTAGGATTAACAGCAACAAATGTAGTGCATTATATTAGAATGTAATATCTAACAGTAATTTTTATATATATTTTTTTAATTTTATCACCTAAACAAATACAAAATGAGATCAATTCATGAAGCGAATACTACCTCTAGGTAACTACATCTCAGCCATATAGATAAAGACTTCAATTAGTTATTTCAATACATACGTTAGATTAAATTTTTTTATTGTAGGTGCAAATTTTCTACCGAAATTACATAGATACAGTATTTTTTGACCGAAAAATATTTTACTTTAAGTTATATTTTCAAATTTTTATATGCCTAGTCACAGGACTCTCTTCAAAAAAATTACACACACACAATCAATAAAAATTATATAAAACTATAATATACAATTCCATAACCATGCTAAATGCATAAATATAGTTAAATTTCCTAATTTGCCACAAAAATTTAAATCTACTAAACACTATTTTTACCCTACAATTCTTTTTTTTTATTCGAAAGAATTAAAAAATGAAAAAGTAGGTATTGACATGCGGTCGATGTCCGTCTGTCTGTCTGTATCCCCCTTCCAAAATTGGTTCTATACATCTGATCTTAAAAATTCTTTTTTGTTAGAAAGCTATGACCTCAGAGACCCAACTTTCATACTTTTTGTCCGCCTGTTTGTACGTCCGGACGGACATACATTTACTATCTGTCGGCGAATTTCCCATTGAATTAGCATTGGAATTCAATTTTGAGTCATTTAAATCACTGTTGCCAAATCAACAATGGCATGAGAAACTTTATTTATTTAAAAATATTTAAAACAAAATAATCTTTTCATGAATCAGTTTGGAATGACGTCATAAAATGTAGCACAATGTGATTCTTGATTCTTCATTAATTATTTACCAAGAAAGTGGCAAGGCATATTTTTTTAATGCAATTATGCTTAGTTTTAATTTACATTTCATATTTATTTAATGCAGTTTGGAGTAGTTTCATTACATTTGTTATTAATAAATATTTAATTATTCTTCGAACTACAAATAAATCGAGCAGACAATAAATAATATTAAGTTAATTTGCGAAAGAATATTAGGAAAATAGTTGATTTCGGCTTTTAGAAGTTTATGTTATAGTTGGATGCTGTGTTTAGGGATTTTTTTTTCTAATGTGTATAAATCTAGTGTAGAAACGGTTGTTTTTGATGATATTTACTGTTAAGAACCTAGTTGTTTCCCGATTAGAATTTCAGTAAGTATTTATAAGTAACAGGAAAGTAGGCTATTTTAGTTCTTTAAGAACTTCTTGTTTTCCTACCGAAATTTCATAGCTGTAGTATTTTCTGGACCTAAGAATGGTTTTCTTTAATATTATTTATATATTTGGTCAAATTTTCTATGCCTATTTATAAGACTCATATCGTAAATTACAATCAATAAAATTATATAAAACTATAATATACAAGCTCATGAACATAGTGAATACCTAAAGGTGGTTTAAGCTAAATTTTCTCGACAATTAAAATATATCAAACTCTTATTTTCTCCCACTGCCTTTTAAAGCTATTTATCGTTAACTTAATTTAAATGTTCGATACCAATTGTTTCTTTGAATATAAATTACTTTAACAACCTTAGCCATAAATCCCCTAGTATTAATTCATCCCCTAGTATTATTAGGCAGGGGGCAAATTAAATATTCATGGTAATGTAAACTAAAAGGCTTACTAAGATTTAAACAAGAACTCTTAGTTTTTATTTTAATTTCAAAATAAATGTATATCTTTTAGTATTGAGGGTATTAGGAATTATTTTGTAAAACATTCTATCAGGGTCTTTTTTATGAGTAAAGGGATTAATTTAGAAAAGTAAGACATTTGAACAGTAATTTATGAAGACTATGTATAAACGAAGTTGTTTAATTCTAGAAACACTTGAATAAATTAAACAGTAATTTATAAAGACTATGTATAAAAGAAGTTGTTTAATTCTAAAAAAACTTGAATGAAAATGGCAATTTATCTTTAACTTTTTTATTTCACTTCTTGATCACTCTAAATACATATTAAAGGTACAGTTTGTAATGGTTTGGATCTTAATTTTTTATATGAACTAGCAGAGTTACTTGTTAAAGTTACTTAGTAACTGTTAAACATTTACATGAATAAATTATCGGTTCAAAAACACATTTCAACAATAATAGTAAGAAAAATATAAGAAATGTTTAAAGATCAACAACTAATAAATACTGAGGAGAAAAAATATATTTTGCTTAAAAGATAGAATTAGGTTTATTTTTTTCGTCAGCAGTATTAAACCACTTGTGGGTTTAGGTAATGATTTTTTCATGGATGGTTCTGTTGTTTGCAAATATGCATATTTAAGCTATTTCCGTTAATTATAACTGTGATGGATGTTGAAAGCCTAACGTACTAGAGCTGCATATTAGGGTTTAATATCATTTTTTTCATTATTTCGCCAAATACGTTTCCGAACTCGCCAAATTCTTACTTAAATGCTCCAAATGAGCCATTTTTAAAAATTAATTATGTTGGTTGATTGTTCGAAGGTCGTCGTGCTAGAGCTTTATAATAAGTGTATTTATAGCTATATATCTCTTTTCTCGGCAAATTCTTACCAAAAAGGCGCCAAATGAGTTTAAAAGGTTTTATATGTTTATGAGGGAAATTACGATAACTATTATGCATACATTTTATAGCGTATGTTTTTATTTTGGATTTTTAAGGTAACATAAGTAACAGTACTTTTTATACTTTAAAATGAGCTGGAATAATAACATAAGTTTATTATCCTATAATGGAATAAATTGTACATATACTCGGATCAATTAAAACTTTTTTTTAGTCCGTGCGAGGTACGGGTTTTTATTTGCTAGTTATTAATAATTTCTGCTTTTCCTTCCAATTAGTGAGCATCTAATGATGAATCGCTAGTAGAAGTTAAGCTTTCAATGGCGAAAGAAGTTATTTGATCGCTGGCTCTTCCAGAGCATTTTTAAAATATTCTTGAAAACAAATATTTATTTCGTGGAACTTCATATGTCAATTAATTCCAAGAATATTTTCATAAAGAAAGATAATATTGCTTGAATTTATATTCTAATTTTAATACTTTAGTTTGTGTTAATACTTGTTAATCTTTTTTAAATTAAAGTTTTTGTTATTATTAATTTATGTTTTATCATTGTTTGATTTGAAAACATAACAAACTCATTTATGATTTTATTCTACATATTTATTTTAAATTAAAACTGAAAGGTTTTATAAATTTAATATGTTATAGATTTAAGAACCTTCAAATTAAAGAGAAAATGAAAAGCGTATAAAGTCTACTTCTCAACTTCTTTTGTTTAACCGATGTAATACTAAACTACATCGGTTTTTATTGTTGTCTCACTTATTCCACCTGATCTAGCAGCAGACTAGACCAGGTGCACTAACTTAATGGTCAAAAAATCAAAACTGTCAGATGAGTGGAATATATGTCCGCTTTAACAAGTCCCGCACATTTCATCGAATTTGGTTTCTTGTAAAATTAAAAAAACTGACAAATTTATTTTTATACAAACACTGAGAAAAAATAATGTAATACACTGAGAAAAAATAATGCAATCATACAAAATTTGTAATTCTGCCCAGAAGTATTCCTTTTGCCAGTTACAAAACTTTTTCTAGAATTTTTCCAAACCAATTTCTAGTAATCCTTACCAAACAAGTTTTTCGACGCAAAGATGAGTCGAAATATGCGGCAAAAATATGTTATATATTTTTACATCACTATTTTGAGTAGTATTTACTAGATTTTTATAGGAATAGTTTTTACTTAAACTTTGGTTAGGGTTGAATTGGCTTTGGATAGAATGGTCTTTTTCTCAGTGCAAATATCTACACTAACACCGACCTAAACTCCTCTACAATAGAAACATGCCACCATCAATTAATGGCCATAAGTGTCGAATTTAAATCCACTTCTCAACTTCTCCTTGTGCAATTAAGCGATTACCAACACATCCTGAGACCATTACCGTCTGGAAACCTTCCTTAACTCGCGTCTCGCGTGCAGCAGATTCATTCCAAACACGGTTAGCGTGCATCGGCCAGCAATCTTTCATCCTGAGACGCGGAATAATAGAATTCTTAAACACACTTTGTCTTAAAACCTCCTTGAAAGAATCGGGGCGCAATAAGTCTATTTGGTGGTAGAGGGGCTGAAAGATTTAAGTTAAAATCCCACTGAAAATGGGTCGAAGTGCCTTAGGGACAAGAAGACTTAACTCCAAAGGGAACGTGATTTATTTTATTTCTTTTTTGTAAAAGTTTGATAGGTAACAAAAAAATGTCATGCTCACTTCACAATTTTTTATTCACCTTCGTTATTTCTTGATATATTTTCTTTTTCAAACAAATAGAAATTTTGCATACATATATTCGAAAACAGTCAAATATTGTAACTTCGGCTGCCTTAGAGGGTAACTTTGACCCAAACTTTTCTAGGTAACAACTTCTCATGGAAGTTAATAACTTCTGAAAGTAAAAAATTTGCAAGAAGGCTGTCTGTACTAAGGTTTTATGTTGGGCCAAAGTTACCTTCCAAGTTACCTAACAAAAATCGAAGCAGTATTCAACGTTTGAAGACTTAGAATGTAAACTGCTTTAGTTCTTAAAGTAGGATCGTCATCTATTCCATCTGAAATCTTTGCTACACGCAAAAGACTCCGAAGTTTACTCGTATTTTTCTCCTATTTTTATCGTTGTTGTACGAAGAAAGATAAGTAGTTCGTTCGAGGTATTGTTTGTAATGAAAACTTCTGTACCTTCACTGGATGCTTTGTTTTGTTGGGCACGCAAAGGGGCATTTAGCAGAGTTCTGTTTATGGACTAATTACCCAAATATATACGTTGTATATAAATTTGTTATTCCCTTTACGAAAAAACAAGTATATAATGACAGGAAACATATTTTTCAAATTCAAATGTAACTGCGATTCCACTCTTTATTATGTTATTTTTAAAGAAAAATATTTTATTTCAAAATTATATTTGCAAAATTTTTAAACTGTTAAATGATAATCTATGTAAACTGTATCACCCCATGTTAAATTAATACAAATATAGTATTATCTGCAATGATAACATTATTTATAAAACATCATTATATTTATAACAAACTCTAACTACCCATATTAACTAAAATAAATATATGTAAGAGAGAAAGTTTAATTTTAAAATACTTTTTACTCTGAGAAGTATGCTTTGAATAACGATTTTTATTAAGTATTAAATTATGTACAAAATAGGTTCTTACCTAAACAAATATGTAAACCTAAATATTTTCTTAAAACGTCAATGGAGTACAAAGTTCTTAACTACTTGTGGTTATATATATTTTGAAAGTGTTTATTTCTTAAGTAAAGATTAAATTAATGTATAACTTTGTTAATAAGGAAACTTTCCCTACACGTGTCATCCTTCACAAAGCCGATTTTTCACTTCGGAAATTAAACTATTTCCTCCTACTGGTTTAGTTTCCGCTTTTACAGACTTCTAAAAAGCTTAGAATTGGATGGCAGAAATATGTGAAATATTTTATAATAAAAACTTGGATCTCTCTAAAATGAATGGGGAATATATGTTGGGAAAATTATTATTATTATAGTTATTGTTAGAAAAAGAATTTTTGCCCAAAGTGCAAAATATTGGTAATGCCTTCTTGTTGATTGTTTTCATCAACCGCTTAATTTTAAGTGTTTTTAAATTTAAGGTCCATTTTTACTATTTTTTTTATTTTTGATAATGAACAAGACATTTTTTCCAAATTTAAATGTATATTTTTTAAATTAATCTTACTGTGAAAAAAACTGCTAAACTAAAACTGAAACTGCTACTGCTCAAGGTTAATTCCACGTAAAATACCACAACTAAAAAATTTTTTTTTCTACAGTTGTAACTTTTATATGTGCTTAAGAAAAGTTTTGAATTTTATATTTTGTATCAACAACTATTATTGTTTCACCTTTGGCAACACAGCAGCTTCAAAATGGCTGCTTTGTTTTGAAAGCATGGTCTCGTGTTTTTTCATCATTTTGAACCCAGGAATTTTAAGGTAAGAAACACATTTTATCAGATTTTTTGGAAAAATTATTAAAATAGATTATCCGAACTATCTTAAAAGTACATTATTAATCGGCATTTATTACTAAAAGATACTTAATTAGAAAGATAAAAATCTCATTTTTGACTGTAGTATAAGTCACGAAAAGATATAAAAGTTTCTATAACGTTTTAAAATAAAGCTTTACTTCAAAATTTTTACGATGTTTTCTTTCTATAGTAACCTCTGCGTAATTCCACACTTTTTTAATTTCAAAATAAAAGCATTTTCTCTATTTATAACACATTTTAGCTTTGTAGTGTAAGTCACAATGTAGTGTTAGTCACAGCTTCTGTTTGATTTATCTATTATAGATTAGCTATAATATTTGTAGATTTCTTATATTTTGATAATTTTAATTTAAGATGGCTAAATCAACAGTTAAAAGAAAAAAAGAGCAAAGGGAAAGACTTTAAGCATGTGGAAAATTTCAAACCTTTAAAGAAAAGGAAAGCAAAAACGACTTTACGGACAACACTTTAACTAAAAATACACCACCTCTATTGCAATGTTCTAACCGTTAGACAACATTGAAAGGCATTTCTCTGCTACCAATGTTGGTCATCTTTACCTTTAGTCATGAAAAAGGACCATTTGATGGACTTGGTGATACAGTGAGGAGGGGATAAAAGCAGCCACACCTTCCAGGAAAATTGACCCACATTCTGCTAAAGATTTTTTCACTTTGCTTAAGAAATCTGCCCAAACATATCACTATTATACATTTCCGACAATTGTATAAAGGGCAAAATAGGTAGATTAAATGATATTTGCTCATCAAAGGAAAATAAATATTTCCGATTCCTGACACTCAAAAATTGCTCTGCTTTTTAAAATTAAACAAATACTTACTTAAAACTGCCAATATTTCATTAAATCCCCCCAAAAAAACACTGCTGATTAAACAAATGGAAATGTTGTAAAAGGAATTACCTCTCAGCAAAATTCTGAAAATGAATTTGTTGCTGAAAGAAGAGCTTTAGTTCCTTTTGTAGGAAAATTATCGTTAAATATTTTGTGGGGCAAATGTTAAGTATAGATGCTTATTCAATAAAACTGAAACATCTGCAATGGTCAGGAAGTCTTTTTGCGGGGCCTGAGAAGGAAGGTTTTTCAGACAATTATATTGAAGAAAGAATTAAGAAATTACCAGAAACTAACTTTAGGGGACGTTGTGTAACTTTTTTTAACTATGATTTTACCATGTATGCAATTCTTAACTTACCATGTTCAAAATTATTGACATATGTTATGTTATTATTGCCTAAATTTCCATATCTGTGATACAATTCACATGGTGTAGTGTAAGTCACAAATTGAATGTAGTGTAAGTCACGCACAAAACTGTTAATAAATTATTTCCTATGATATTTCCACACTTTTTTGCAATTATATTATTTAGCTTTAAACCTTGTACTTAAATTAAGCACTGGTAGAATGTTGATTTACTGCACTATGAAGAAGAAATGAGAGTTTTAAATGATAACCAAAACTCGACTTCCTTTCATGTAGTGTAAGTCACAGTATGACATTTTTATTATGTTTTAGTGAAATACTAAATGAAAATGGTTTTTTATGATTTCTAAAAATAGTATATGTTCAGGGGTAAACTGGCGTACAATATTTTGTTTGAATAAGTAGAAAATAATTATGAACTACGCAAACGAAATTTGTTAAATCGTCCGATGTAGTGTAAGTCACACGTGGAAATGCCCTAAAGAAAATAAGATACCTTTAAATACAATACAGTTTAATATTATTATTAAATAACAAGTACTATTTTGTGTAATAAGATATTTAAAACTATAATGAAACCAGTTAATTTTTTGGGTGCGATGTTTAACTTATTTCCTTCTGATCCATGTGTTTTGACAAAAAAAACCTGTAATCGTTTATAAATAAAATAAAAAAATATACCGATTTTTCAAACAATTTTTTGAAAGTTTATTTGTATGAAGACTTAAAGAATTCTTAAATAAAACGTATAATAATTATTCATGCATGAATAAAAATATCGAGTTTCAATTAGAAAGATTGTTTTGAACAACTTCATCATTCTGATTAACTGTAAAAGTGTAACATTATACTCTCTTTTTGTTTTCTAGTTCACCACTCCCTCGGTTATTACAATTTATTAATGAGTATAAGAAAAAATGTGTGTAACGTGTATAAAGCAAAAAAGAAGATTTTTTTTTATCATAGCGGTCATTAGCCTTTAATTGTAGGGGGTAGGTACATATATATATTCCGGCTTGTGTGCTTGATCAGAGACTCGCTTATAAGCCTTCGTCAAGTAAGACAGACACAGGAAAAATTTTTACTGTCACAGAGAACGGAAGTACACCCAGGGCGAAAGCAGGAATCGAACCCGCACCCGTGACAGCGCGCAGACTGCTAGCGTAATAGTCCAAACCACTCGGCCAACCGGGCCCCAGCCTTTAACATTTTCTAGGCGTGAGGAGGGAAAATAGATATCATTTTTAGACACGGATTACTATTCTACAGACTTTGCTATCTAAGAATAGAAATAATAGTTTTAAGTGTAAAATAGAAGTCTGGTATAGACAGCCAAATAATTTTCCAAATCACAAACATGTATTGACTTTTATATCACGGATGAAACATGGCATTTTCTTTATTTCTTTTCCCTGAAGGATTTAAAAAGAAAACAGCTATCTCCAAGGGAAACACATTGCATTGAAATAAAATACAAACCTAAAAGCAAAATAACACATTTAATTTACTGTTGCGTATTATTTTGTTTACTTTCACTTATGTACGCAACAAAATTGCATGAGGTTATTAGTTATTCTATTCACACTTATTTAAATATTTAACAAAAAACTATTCATTTCTGAAACGTAAAAAAATATCAAACAAGTGAATTTCTATTTTTCTATACAACTATTATCGTGAAAATTTGTTACAGGTAAAGCAGAATTTATTATAACGGTTAATAATTTTCAAAATTGTATTATATTTTCTTGTAAACGTGTTATACATAAATATTAATACATTGTATCCAAGAAATTTCAATTTGTAAAGCGAAAAACAAATTTAAAAAGAGATCTATTATACCTATAACTTAGGTTTTCAGTATTTCCATAACAAATTCATAATATTGGAAAAACTTTTGAATTAAGAATTTTAATATCCAATATCTGTTTATCTTATGTTTTTTAAAAAACTAGGGGGCTCCGCTTCCTGCTCGCTATCGCTCGCCAACCCCCGGAATTGATGCGCAATTCCATTGGCCGCTTTGCGGCCGGCAGGGGGCTTCGCCCTCTGCTCGCTATGGCTTTACCAACAGCCGGTTACCCATAAGCCGCTTCGCGGCATGCTCGCTGGTGAACGTAACTTTTCTAACCCAACTTTGCATATGCCTATGCATATTTTGCCATCCAGATCTGTATCTATGACAAAATTATAACGATCCTTGGCAACATAGTTATATTCAGCCGCAAGCTCGCACCCTTGGATATTTCTGCGCAATCTCATTGGGCCGCAAGCTTGCATTCTTGGATTCTTCCTCTGCTCGCTATCGCTCGCAAACCCACGGGAATTGCTGCGCAATTCCATTGGACCGCTTCGCGGCCGCTATGTTATATTACTTAAAAAATATATATTAATATTGTATTACTGTTTTCAGTAATTTTTCGCCAACCCCCGTTAATTTCGCAGAATTAACCTTGCCTGTTTTTACTCTTAGGTTCTTTTTAAAAACCCAATGGCTCACTCAAAATTTTTAAGTTGTATGACTTTTTTTAAGTAATAATCCCATTGGACGCTTCGCGGCATGCAGGGGGCTACGCCCCCTGCTCGCTATCGCTCGCCAAATTAATTTTTTTCAGGTTGTTGGCTGTTCCGAAAGAGAGAAACGAAACCTGTTCGCAACCAGATAAGTATATATAATTGGCCGTGCGCAAATAGGTTTCGTACTTTTCCTTTGAAAATGCTTACATTTCGGACCGGTCGGATTGCATGACGTCTAAAGAGCTTCTGTGACCTTAAAGTTGAGTAGACCATGGACAGATACTTAAAGACAAAAACATATCATTTAGTAAACAAAAAATGGTGAAACGTAACACGTAGGGAGATCCTTGCAAAAACGCATCTCACAACGAAAAATAAAACTAAAAAGTAGGTTTGTTACAGAATCTGTCACTTAAACCGCTTCCCACCAATATTTGTGCTCAACAAAAAAAGCACTATTTAAGTATTTATACACCTCAGAAAGAAATTCGCCAAACAGGGCCTTCAGCTTATAATTTGTTTCTAATTCAAACTTTTAAACGCCAAAATTAACTATTTTCATTAATCTTCTTTCGCAAATTAATGTTTACTCATTATCACTCTCACTCATTATTACTCTCATCTCACTCTATTGTGATATTACAACAATCCAAACTGAATCATATCACATAAAATAAATATGTTTATGAAATTTGGGATGTAACCTAGCCTGATTTTTGCTTTAAAACGATGTATCCCACTCGTTTGTGCGACTTGCGGTTCGTTCTGTGAAAGTGGGTGACAGACAGACGAATTGAACGATTATAATACCTTCCACTTTTTACGTTATAAACGTAGTGTGGAAGCTAAAAAAACATTTCGCTTAATATGTTGGCTATACAACAAATCATAAAACAATGTTTAACAAGCGTTTCTTTCTAAATTTGCAAAGTAATTAACATGTTCATATCTTGATACTTCCACTTCCATAATTAAAACATCTTCAAAAACTTTCTAGAAAAACAAAAAGGAATATGTTTTGTCGCATATTCGAGTGTACGAATTTTATTTTATTCGCATAAGAATACATTTTTTAGGATAAATAAAAAAATAAAATAAACTGTTTTACCGCGGTTTTGCTGCGAACGAATAATAAAAACTAAAAAAAACCCCAAGAGATTAAAAAAAAAGCCATCTGCCAGCTGAAGTAAAAAAAAGTTATGTGGTAGTTGTAACCTGTTCCGAAAATAAAAAAAAAACTTTTTGTTCTTTTTATAAAAAAAATTTAAACATTTTATTCCAGTTTAGCAGAATTAACCTAATAAAATTTTTCAGAGTAATTGTTATGTTAAATGTTTATTTAAAATAGTTTTGTCATAATTTTTTACTATCTTTTTTTACATATTTTTAATCTATAAACCTTCTATCTTGCTATAATATATTTTAAAGCCAAATCATTTTTTAAAAAAAATCTGTAAACCTTTTCTATATATAAACACAAAACCAATGTAAAAAGAACAAGTTAAAGAACTGTTCTTTTTAAAAGAACAGAAAAGAAAGCAACTGTTCTTAAAAAGAACGTAACAAAATCACTCATTTCTGAAGATTTTCTGTGGCCGTTTTGCAGAAAAGGAATAAGTTTTTTTTTTTTTTGTGGCTGACTTATTGTAATTTTTAAATAAAAAACTTACTGGAAATTTGAAAAACAAATAAGTGGGCATCGAAGCATAAGGGAGACACACCTTCCCAAAAATATTTGGGTTTCTGACATCAATATTTCATCATGTTATGGCTGATGACACTTTCAAATCCTATACTTTAACATAGAGAAAAATAAGTTTTTATTTTTAATTAAAAAACTAATTGGAAATTTGAAAAACCAAAAAATTTAGGCGAAGGCATAAGGAAGACACACCTTCCCAAAAAAATTTGGATTTCTAACATCAATATTTCATCATGTTATGGCTCCTGACACTTTAAAAGAGCTTACTTTTTTTTAATATAGAGAGAAAACTGTACAATTTTCCTTGATTTAAATACACTTTTAGGATTATTTATTATTTTATTTACTATTTTATATTTATATGTATGTTTTTATTGTTTTTCATAACTAAAATTTAAAAAACTCAAAATCCATTGCACACTGATTAGTTCAACCATTCAACCAAACAAATTACACTGCTCAAAAGAATTAGGGCAGCACTTTTGTTTACCTATTCAGGTCTAACTTCTTATTTTTTATTCAAAGAATCTAAAATTTGTGAAATAGATTCATTATGCATCCAGAATGAAATGGTAAAAAATAGGGGGAAAAAATCTTAACTTTTTAACTAAAATTTAAGGGGGGGGGGAATTGGAATCATAACTTTTGAATAAATTATAACAATAATTTTTTAAAAACTTTATTTGTTAAAAAAAAGGTAAAATAAATTTTTAAACATCTAAGAATGCAAACGTAAAGAATTTAGGGTCAATTTATTTCATAAAATTTGTTGGGAGTGAAATTTATTTTACCATGTTTTTCATAGTTTCATTTAATTAAAACAAACATTATTTAATTCTTCAAAATATATGATTCTTCCATCTAACGATAAATAAGAGCAAGCTCAACTTAATGAGAAAAAAATCGCAAGCTGATGATTAAAAACGGAATCATTGGGGGTGAAAGGGTTTAAACCATGCATTCCCCTAATTATTGTGAGCAGTGTATTTGCTTTATGACTTCAGGAGGTAAGGTGAATCATCATTTTACTTTTTTAAATTATTTTCGTACCTAAATACCTTCCATTAAGCTATAGACTTTCCCTTTTATTCAACATCTGGGTTTGTAGAAATATATTATTTAATAAAAGTTTGTCGTGTATAAATAGCCTGAAATCGACCATGCATTGAAAATGTATTTAATATAAAAAAGACATTTCCGAACACAGATACAACAAAATTCCGTTTGATTCGAAACCCAAAACATGAACTGACAGAAACAGCAAATACCAAAGTAGATTAAGAATTGTACAGTCCCTGGACAAATTATTAGACGCACTGCAAGATTTCATGCAAAATATTGATTACCGGGTGATATTGTACCGTTTTATTATTTTAAATTGATTTGTTTTTTATTTTTATATTATCCAATCAATTACCGATGTATTTGACATAAATAAAACAGCATTAATTTAGAAAAGCATAAGTTTATTAAGTTTTAAAGAAAAGTGAATTTAATGTTAGTAAAAAATGTTGTAAAGTAGTCAGTATTTAGTTGAGCCACCTTTAGCCGCTATCAAAGCTTTAATTCTGCGCGGCATGCTATCAATGCAAGGCTGTACTGTCTCCTGCATTTGAGGATGATGATTCCACACATAAAAAATCTTATAATAAATAATTAATATAAATTAATATTAATCATAATTAATCATAATTATCTTAAAATAAATACAAATATGTAGTCTAAAACAATTCTTTTAAATAAAAATCAATAATATTGTAGTTTAAATATACCATTATTGCATAAAAACTCTTAAGAAACATAAAATTACTAAAAAAATACAGTGCTTCTAATAATTTGTCCAGGGACTGTATGTTATTAGTGCTTTTTCATTTTTAGAGCTTACGTTATAAGAACTGACAAATAGGACAGAAAGGAGTAATTTTTAAGCATCAAAGATCTCACCTTTGACATTTGATGGTATTTCGTTCGGAATATCTACCCTTGTAAATATCGTAATGGATGAATGAGTGCGATTTGCCCTTTGTGTTCGAAGGGTAAAATGTTTTCTAGAACTTCCCGCATTAGAATGGGGGATTGTCTGGTGATAATGCAAATGCCAGGCCCTATTGTGGAATTAATGCCATTTTGGTCTTAGTTGAAAGATAAGCGTTAAAGTTGGATCTAGAAGTTATTTAAGTAATTGGGTACTGAGAGAGAAAAGGTATTGAGGTAGTTATAAATAGAATGAAGTAATCCATTCAGAGTTGAACCATTTTCCAAGCAGATTGTAATTGTTATTGGCTTTCAGAGAAAAAAAAGTTAAGTTTTAAAGTGGTGTAACTGTCGAATCATGTTGTTTCACTTTGATTATAACCACATCTAATTCTATGTAACATTTTGTTTAGATAAATAGTTTGATAGTAGGGGAGAACGAGGCTAGTTTTCCCATGGGGTAAGTTTTCCACCAGGCGTTATATAAGAAATGAGCCATTAGGAGGAACAATATGTCTGCTTAGTTTATGAAGCAACCCGTTTTATGTCACCCACAAATTTTTTTGCTCAGTTGGTCTTGTAATATTGTCGTTAGAGCTGATTTTGTGATTTTTTTCAACGTTGAGTGAATTTTTTTGCTTACATTTAAACCTAAATCAAACGTACTTTTATTAAACTTTCAGTTTTATCATTGAGTATACTAAAAGGTGGCTCCTATCTCTATACATAACTATACATTCGTTTTCAAAATAATTTAAAGTTCTACTCGTCAAGGTAGTATTGTAGTCAAAATATAACGACGGGGCATGTTTTCCAAAATTTCACGGGGCAAGATTTCCAACAATGCCTTGTAAAAAAGCGTGCTCCAACCTTTGTAAATTAAGCTTAATATTCCAAAAACCAAATTATTTTTATCGTATGAACACGCAATGAAAAAAATTAAATTAGATTCAAAATTGTATGCTTAGTATTGAAAAAGGAAACTAAATGAACTCGTACCATACTGAAACAATATATGTCACTCTAAAAATTATCAGGAAGGGGTGTATGGTAGCCGAAAAGGCTCCAGAAACTTAAGTATTCCCTATGGATCGTGAATAATTACACTGTAAGGGTACGCTCTCAGTGGGACTGGTTTCCTGGTTTCTGAAAACCTGCTCCAATCTGAAGTAGCGCGAATAAATTGTCTGAACTGGTTTCTTGCGCTTACCTGCTCATGGTAAAGCAGATTTTCAACTCAAGCCAGCTGATCCAAAAAGAGCGGAGCTGCTCTCCTATCTGAGCGCCACCTACCTAACCAAACTAACTGTTAACAGTGTTCTGTTTACCGTGTTTTTCTTTCTCTGATTTCTAATTTTTCCAGACTTTTATACCTACATTACTCAAAACAATTAGGGGATTTCCATTTCCAATGATTAAATTTAGAATTTCAGTTGGTTTTTTTTTTCTCACTAAGTTAAGCTCGCACTTATTTCAAGTTTATGAAATTCTCTCTTTTTCTATAAAGATATATTTCTTTTTTGTATAGTTAGATGGAAGAATCATGTCTTTTGAAGAAATAAATAATGTTTGTTTAAACTAAATAAAAATACGAAAAATAAGGTAAAATAAAAATTACACTGAAATAATTTTATTGAATAAATTGACCCTAAATTCGTCATGCTTACATTTTTAGATGTTTAAAAATTGATTTTAACTATTTTTATCAAATAAAGTTTTGAAAAAATTATCGTTATAATTTATTCAAAAGTTATGATTAAATTTTTTCCCTTAAATTTTAGTTTAAAAAATTACAATTTTCCCCCTTATTTTTTACCATTTAATTGTGGATGCATAATGAATCTATTTCACAACTTTTGGAGTTTTAGAATAAAAAAAAAAACTTTCGTCAAAACAACATTTTCCGTATCCATTGCAGCCAAATAAAAATAACCTCAAAATTACCGCACCACGTGACTAAACTAAGCGCTGAAATCTGAAATCAGAATGAATATTTAATTCCTGAAAAAAACAGAAGCTTATTTTCTGCTCGCTAGGTCGGCGCATGCGCACTCACTTGAAATAAGTAGTTAGGTTAGAGCGGTTTTCGGAAATCAGAAAACCAGTCCCACTGAGAGCGTACCCTAAAGTAGTAATGTGTAATGTTGCGCAGTTTTGAGTCAATTGGCTTGATCAAAAAAAAAAGGGGGGGGGGGAGGAGAAGCAATCACACCAAAACTTTAGTCAACGAATTTTTTGCAATTATTAAAAATACTTAGACAACTTTATAGAAAAGAGCACCAAGTATAGTTACACAAAAGGGGAAGTTTTATGTGAGTTTAAAGGCACCCAGACGATAATGACCTTTAAAGAAATTGGTAATAGTTTGGTACAATAAACTAGCTTTAAAAAAATACCTATATTCTGGGTAAACACTTTTGAGCTTTTTCAGTTTACAATAAATCTAAGTAAAATAATTACAAAATTTTTTTCAAATGTGTTAAATGTTTTTTAAAAAATAGTTGGACAATTTGCCCCATCACTTTTTGGCAGTCTGGGAAAATTTACCCCGCGTACCGGGCATGTTTTCCAGCTCAACATGCTTGTATTTAACCACTTGCTGCCAAAAAGTATATTTACTTTTTGCAAAAGTAGTAATTCTAGTTTGTAGATAAGCATGTGAGGAAGCAAATCACATCGTGTTTTTTTTTCAAAATAAATAAAAGTAAAATATATACAATCAAAAAGAAGAAAACTTGGAAAACTAGCCCCGGTCTCCCATAATTTAGACATTTACGGACCACTTAAAATAAATGTGCAATGTGTTTTGTGTTAGTTTAATAAATTAAAGCAGGGTTACGGGTGCATTAGACTCGAAACCATTAAAATGATGATTTTATTCAATTGTGTGTTATTTCTTTTAAAAATTGTAGCTTTTATCTAAAACTTTTTACTTAATTTGAAAACTGTAAAAAAAGTTTACACTGCAAAACCTTTGGTGCAAAGTTACTCTTAAAGTAAAGTAAGTTTATACTATGTAGCTGAGTAAAAAATAAGTGGCACTAAAGCCGCCTCCAAATTAAAGGTGGAATTTATCTGCTTATAGTACAACATAGTATACATGCTGTCTTTTTGTGAAGCCTTTTTGCATTGATGCACTGAAGACGGGATTGCATCCCGTCTTGAAGTCCCAAAACAGCTGTAGGCTTTTTAGGATCTTTTGTAAGACTGTTTCAACGTAAAACTCTTTGTGAATAAGTCGCATTTTTATTTTAACTCTTATATAAAACGCTAAGGTTTTTGTACCATTTTTATTTTTGTATTTAATGGATCTAGTTTTGTGAAGCCTAATTTATTGGAATTTTCCTTTAAATACAAAATAGCATTGACTGTCTTTTCAACTAAAATAAAGTTAAAGAAAGGACGACCGTTTTACGAAGATGCGTAACCTTTTTAGAGTAACATGATAAGGAATACGTTTTAAATGTACGAATGACTTAAACTTAATCTCTGATTAACTAAGTGTAAAGAGGGGTCAAGTTATAGAACTCAAGCTCATAGTCTCACTTCAGTTCTATCTTTCTGCATTTTAATAAAATAATACCTTCTACGTAAATAGTTTTGTGGGGTTTTCTCCTGGTTACATTTCTTGATTCATTTAATGACTAGAAAATTTAAATATTTCTGTTAAGGTACGGTACTGCATAAATATATAAAGTGAAATTAACATTAATAACAACTTATTTTCTAAAATAAATGGATCAAAATAACAGACTAGAATTTAATATTCTCTCTTTGGTTATCATGAAAATATAGATAATATTTACATTTAAAATTTTTAATCGACCAAGTTTTACTATGAAATGACGACAATAAAGCATTTACCAAAATAAAACCCATTATCAACTCATGTTTTTTTTACACGCACTTTATTGACGAGAGCAGCAATTTTTATTAGAAATTTAATAAGTTTAAACAGAAAACCTCAATTGGCTTAGTAGGAAATTCTTCGTTTCCTAAAGTAGATTGAATTTTATTACAGTAGAAAATGGGTTTTAAAACCTTTTAGAGTATATAAAGGCTAGATTGTGCGTCATACTAAAATTATCTTTTAGTCAGACTAGAATTGATTTAGAAAATATAAATTAACGTAGACTGACCAAGTTTGTTTTCTGTAAATGAAGCTATTTATTATGTTAAGTTACATACTTTTGAGTATTTTCTTCAGTAGAAAGATACTTTGTTATTTTTCATTTGTTAAAATATTATTTTCTAATTATTATAATCAAATATTGCAAGTAGACTTCTCAATTGACCTTTGAATTTATTAGATTTTTATTTTGATGTCTTTTGTAACTGATAAAATAGCGTAGTGTAAAATAGTCTCTTATGTAAAAACATTTTTAAATTTATTGCTTTGCATAACAATTGATACTTTTTGGTGCAACTGCAAACAATTCGAACATGAAATGCGGTAAAATTTAAAAAGTTAATATAACACTTTTTATCTTTAATATTTGTGTTGTATTAAAATTTAAAATTATCATTTGGAAATGTTAATAAAATAGCTAAAACAATTTTTAAAAAAATACAATTTGTTTGCATGGTTTGAATACGTCGCATTAGAGCAACATCTATTGCGAAGAATTTTAAACCACGAACAAGATACGAATTCGATGCCTAGTGAAAGTTTCGAGTTTTACAGCTATCTTCTTTTTGGCAGCTTTTTGAACAAAACGAGTATTTTAACTTAGGTGGAAACCTTAAACGCTACGTAAGTTCAAAACTTTTAAATCTTTGAAGTAGATCGTGAGAAATACTGTTAAGTAGCTTTAATTTGTGTTGAGATGAAGGTGAAAAAATTAAAGATATTTCTTCTATTTCAGTTTAAGAATATAAAGTTTCTAAACTCTACTAAAAATACAAGAGCTGAAACTTGCAGTTAAACAATCTTAAGATCACTATGTCTAAATGTCAATGGCTGTACCTACTGTTTTCCCAAAAAACATTATTTGAGACCAAAATTATATACAATAGAAAACATTTTTAAGATTATCTTCATCACGTTTGCTGGCGAGTTTTTCTTTCTTCAATGAAACACCTGAATTAAATATTTATTCTTTTGCTCCTCGCAACTCCTATCAATTGGTAATTATGTTTCCTTGTAGGCTTCTTACAAACGCGATTAACCGTGGATACAAGAAGAGAAGAAAAGTTATTTCGTAAATTCTTTTCCCTGGGAAATGATTTACTTAGTTGTTCATCGCCTGAACCAGAAGTAGGACTTAATTATTTCTCGAACTGCTATTTATAACTCTTAGAGGGAATAGCTCAGTTTCTCATTGCTATATTTTCTCTTACATTTCTAGTTTCTAGGGTTATGTAGAAAAAAGCTTCTGTGTTTCAACTATCTATTTACCTTCTAACAGCTTCCTTTTTTTAATCAACCCTAAAATAATAGAAAATAGAACGAACTGTTCGTATTTAGTTGATTCTTATGACTACCAATCAAAAAACAATAGGTTAAAGCTTAGTAATGCATAAAAAAGTTCTAAATGAACTAAAAATATACAAGTGTACACACATAATACTAATCTGAGAAACCTTAAAACAATTGCGTGTTCAAAACTTAAGGTATCCAACTATGTTCAATGAAGCAAATTTAAAGCAATTCGTTGAATATTAATGATTGATAAATATTTAAAACTTTTATAAATAAACTACACAGAAAAAGTAAAAATAATCTAGTGCACAAAAACCTTTTTTATAACTTCGGAGCTATTTTTTTATAAATTTTGAAGAAAAATACCATTTTCCAAACCTCATTATTTTATAGTTCATAAAAACTACATAAAATATTTAAATTTCCTTTCAACTTGGTACAATGCTAACTCTGTTAACACCTGTGAACTACATTCTCAAGGAAATCTTGAAAATTGAAAGCAGCCAAAAACATCGATAGTCGAAACACAATATTTGGTTTTCGTAAAAAGAAATGGCATATTTTTAAAATTGTTATTATGGAAAAACAACTGTTAATTACAAACTTACCATTGGAGACCTTAGATTCTAGAGCGCAATGAGTAAAATACCTTAATAAACGAGCTTCGAAAAATTCTCTAAGATATGTGTTCAACTTTTTTTGAAATAGGGTTCTTTTAAAAAAAGAATTTAAGGAAAACTTGTAACTTTCAAAAATCGCCTTTTAAACTAAAAATGATATTATTTTATATAAATCTCTTCATATATAAATATATAAACTGTTATATAAAACAGTATAGCCCTTACAATGTAACAAATCACATCTTTTCAAAACACCAGCCCTTACAATTTCAAGTCACATCTTTCTTCTTTAAATTCAAGCTTTAAGGCTATTTTCTTTTGGGTATCTCTTTGAGTAAAACAAGTAAATGTTCGATGGATACCTTAAAGACTACACAAATTTCAAACATTAAATCATTTAAAGTAAATGTTTTGTTAGAATGACTGCTATATATGATTTTAAATTGTGCTGAGAGAGACGGTGAAGAATTAAGTAATTTTTTCTGTTTTATATATATATATATATATATATATATATATATATATATATATATATATATATATATATATATATATATATATATATATATATATATATATATATATATATATATATATATATATATATATATATATATATATATATATATATATATATATATATATATATATATATATATATATATATATATATATATATATATATATATATATATATATATATATATATATATATATATATATATATATATATATATATATATATATATATATATATATATATATATATATATATAGCCAGAAATTTCTGAAAATTAAGAAATTTTGAAGAATTAGAAATTTGAATATTAGTGTTGTTTCGGATGAGAAATTTTTAATGCCTTGATAATGGCTTGAATTACTAAAAATTATATTGTTGTGAACAAAGCAAACTGTTAGAGCAAGAAATCCTCATAGTTATTACCCGATTTTAAAACTCATACCAAGCGGGATATTGAACTAGTTTTATTTACTTAGTTTTAACGCACTATTTAAAAAGAAGAAAATGCTTAAACATTGAATCAGTTCATAATTTCGGACATAATTAATACCAAAGGGGTTTTCTTTTTTTTGTCCTCTTTCAATTTTTATTACTCATTTATTAACTAAAGATTTTTGGACTTTATTAATTTGACTAAAATCAATGTTAAACAATAGACTAATGAAAAATAAATGACGCATAACTTATACGACGTGTCTGATCAAGTCCCTTTGTTACTAAATTTAAAATGCGGTATTTATTTTGAGAGTATTCTTGCCTCTAAGTAATAATAAGTATTATAAAACAATACAAATTTTGTCTTTAAATGAAATGAAGAATATTTACACTCTATTTCATCTAAACTATCTAATATGATAAATAATTTTAAGTAATAAAAAGTTTAATAAGTGATTAAGTCAAATTTGTTTATAAATTCACAAAAAATGCTGATTAATTAATCATAAATCTCTCTTTTTGAATATCAAGTATGAAGCTAATTATCATTGTATTTATTTTTAAGTACATAATGACACCTTTTAAAAATGTTTAAAGAGATGCTTTAAGTACTTTAGGAAATTTCCTGCGGGGATAATTAATTTCACACTGCAGATATCATTGTTTTTTTCATTAAAACAGTTTCTAAACTTAGATTTTTAACTCGTAAGTATATAAATAAATTTTATTGTGTGCCTTAAATGTCGATAATTTTTAAAAATATAACTTTATTCATAAGGCTGATTATATAAATAGGATATTCACGACCTTAGGTTACTTAATTTTTATCAATGCATACATTAACAATTTCAGAAAGAGCAAGAAGGACATGATGGAATAAATTTTAATCTTAACATTATACGCACAAAGGTTTTTTTATGATTATGAAAACCAGGTAGACTTTTTAATTAGAGAAGAAAAACAGAAACTCCAAATTTTTTGACGTTTTAATTAGAATTCTTTCTATAGTATAATTAAATGTATCAGTAAATATTATAAACATAGTACTTTTTCTATATGATGATATACAACTTCAAAAAATACAAAAATATTATTATAAATGTCTGCTTAAAAGACTTTACTGCATATGGAACATATCAGGTCATGCATGTCGCCATAAAAAGTACTTTTAAAATGAGAGTTTTTCATTTTATTGGAATAAAGGTTACTTTGATATTGTTACTAGCCATTATATTTCTAAACCAATGCTAAGCAATTTTGACTGTGAGTTACTTAAATAAAATACTTCTTAGTGTACTAATTTAAAAACTATAAACTTTTATATTTTAGATTTATTCCGTGATTTTAAAGATCTAAGAGGCAATGTTCAATTCTTTTCGCAAACAATAAAATTTTAAATGTCATACATTTGTATAAAAATATCATACAATGTGTGACTATAAATATTTTAAAGTTATAAATCTTAAATGCTTGTATGTAATGCACTTAAATAAAAACAATTAAAATGATCCAGAATTTATCTTATCCTTGAAAACACCAAACTTATAAAAGTGCTAAAAACAACTTTTAACGTTATATTTTACATTTTTGTCTTGATATTTTTATAAATAAAATAAAGTAAAAGGAAGTAGAAAAACTATGTTGTTATCATAATAAATAAAAATTTCGAGTATAGTTCCAATGTACATATTCTTCACTTCATTATAATATCTATACAATTTCTTCTGTAAAAAAATCTTTTTGTCTTTTTCTTTTATAGAGAAGTTACAAACGATTTTTAACCTTCTAAATATTTTACCCGCCACAAAAAGTTCCCAAACACCAGACCCTGATGTAATCCCCCTTTTTCTACTGACAACTCTTCTTAAATACTTCGATCGGATACACTATAAAAGCAAATATCACGATCCAGAAGTAATCCTCAAAAACAACAAACTTATAAACATGGTTACACAAGTTTTCAAGTTATATTTTAAACTTTTATTGTGACTCTTTTATAAACGAAATAAATTAATACCAAATAGAAATACTCGATTGAAATTATAATCAGTTAAATTCTTCAAGTCCAATCCCAGTGTACATGTTCTAACTTAGCTCTATTAAAATATCAATGTGTGCTGTCAAAAAAGGCTTTTTGTCTTTTCTCTTATAATGACGCTTTTTAACCTTCTACCTACCCCAAAAGTTCTCCACAAACGCTCTTCAGTTTACCATAAAAAATATCTTCATTATAGTATCTATACAATTTCTGATGTCAAAAAATCTTTTTGTCTTTCTCTGTGATACAGAAGTTCCAAACGATTCGTAACCTTCTAAATGTTTTAGCCACCACCAAAAGTTTCCAAACCCCGGTCCCCTGAAGTAACCTTTTTTTTACTGAAAACCCTCTTAAATACTTCTATTGAATATGATTAAAGCAAATATCATGATTCAGAATATAACTAATCTTCAAAAACAACAAACTTACGAACATGGTTAAACACAACTTTTTAAATTTAGTTTTTGCATTTTTATCGTGCCTTTTTTATAACCAAAGTGATAGAAAATAGAAATACGCGATCGTTATTAAAATCAATGGAATTCTTCAAGTGAATTATTTTCAGTGTATATTATATTATAATATCTATAACAGTTCCTGCTGTAAAAAAATCTTTTGGTCTTTCTCTCTGATACAGAAGTCACAAACGATTCTTAACCTTCCAAATATTTTACCCACCACCAAAAGTTCTCAAACCCCGGACCCCGAAGTAACCCCTCCCCCAGTTTCGATCTTCTTTGGCGCATGCCCACTGTGTGTTTTTCGGGAGTCTAGGTATTCGAGACACTTTGGTCCAGGACAGTCCACCTGAAAAGTAGCATCTGTTCAGGTGGAAGATTTGTTCGCTCGTGTGCATGGTAAAGAACTTTGCTTGCTGCGCCTCGATCTTGAGACAGGTAAGGAAGTTTTGGACGCTAGAATTTATCTTTATTTGTATTTTATAAAAGTTGCGGTGTAATTGTAACTTTATAACCCAAACTTTTGTATCCGAGTGGTTTTGTAAAGTTTTTGTGTTTCGTTATAGCGCCCTAATATTGCGTTAATATATAAACTCGATGTTAGGACGAGGTATGTCTTGGATGCTTTAATTTTTCCTGAGGTGTAGTTTTGAAATTTTTTAAATGTTGTGTTAGTTACGGTATGGTGGTTGCAACGTTATCGCAGCGCTCGATATTGGGACAGGTAAGGAAGTTTTGGAAGCTTGAATTTGTCTTTAATTGTATTTTAGAAAAGTTGCTGTTTAACTGTAACTTTGTAACGTAAACTTTGGCACAAGAGCGGTTTTGTAACGTTTTTGTGCTGCGTTTTAGCGTCCTAATATTGCGTTAATATATTAACTCGATATTAGGACGAAGTATGTCTTGAATGCTTCAATTTGGCTGAGGTGTAGTTTTGAAAATGTTAAAATGTTGTGTAAGTTACTGTATGGTGTTTACGACGTTATAGCAGCGTTCGATCGTGGGGACATTGAAGTAAGGAAGTTTGGACGCTTAAATTTTTCTTTGGTTGCAGATTTTAAAAGTTGTATAAGGTTGTATAACTATAACTTTGTATGCGATCTTTGACATCAGAGTGGTTTTGTAAAGTTTTTGAATGCTTAAATTATTCCTAAGGTGTGGTTTTGTAATTTTTAAAATGTTGTGTAAAATTGAAGTATGAGGGTTGCGACGTTATACTTTCGTTTTTTACAAATGCATAAGTTGGCTTGAATGCATAAGTAGTAATGCTTCAATTTGGCCTAAGCTTTAGTTTTGTAATTTTTAAAATAGTGTATAAGATTGCGGTATGGTGGTTGTGACGTTATAGTAGGCAGACATTGGAATCATAGTTTGTTTGTTTTTAGATTTTTTTTATATTGCGTGTGGACTGAAGAATTGGAGGAATGGAGGAAGTTAAGGAAGGAATATTTTCCTCGGGCCTTGGTATTTCCTTAATTTTTGGTGTAACTAGTGTTTTGCGTTGGATCAATTTGGAAAAGGCAAGATGTGATTTCGCGTAGTCTTGTTTGATTTGAGTATTTGTTGTTCAGAAGTTTGTTAGGAAGTGTTTTTTTTTTAAACTTCAGTTTATTATGTAATCTAACTTTCTTAGTTAAAACAATAAAAAAGCATCCAATGCAAGTTTCGGCAACGTAAAAATAAATAAAGAAAATTCCATTAATGTGCATGTGTAGTCTAGTGGTCGAGGAGTCTGTCCCGAGTTTGAACTATAGAGATGGTAAATCCGTGCGCTCTCGCACACTTCTCTAGGGGAGAAACGGGGGGGGGGGGTATATCTGTTTCTTTTTTCCCGCCATCGTGAGGTCGGCTCGGGGTGTTGCGTAGAAGGAAACATTTCTAAAATTGCACTTTTTAAAAGCTTTTTATCAGAGTCTATGGCTAGAAGCTTTCTGAAATATTTTCTAGACGTTGATAGTACTGTTGTGATCCCTAGGATAACATTTAGGATAATTCTATTTCTATTCAGCGAAAGTTTTTTTTATGTCAAACTAAATTTTTTTCAATAAATACTTGTAAATATCCAGTAAATTAACTCTAGCATTGTTTTTAAGTATGTTTTTGAAAAGATAAATTATTGAATAGATTAAAAATCATATTTCCGTTTTCTTTACAGAATTAATTCAAAATTAGTTAAAAATATTTCTTTTTAATTAATCATTGCAAAAAAATTAAAATTGTGCTTTTCAAATGAAAAATACGCATTAAAAATTTAATTGTATTACTTAATTAAATTATATTTTATTATTTTAATTACTGATCCATAATTTTGGGTCATTTATAAGTGTTTATTGAGAAAATTTGAGTTTGACAGAAAAAAAAAAATTCTAAAGAAAAATAGAACTTCTCAAAAAGGATCATAGTTCATGAATCACAAAACCATAATCAATGCCTAGAAAAATTTCACAAAGCTACTAGCCATAGACGCCGCGGTAACAGCTTCTAAAAAATTGCAATTTTAGTACTGTTTTATTCTACGAAACCCTTCGAACCAACCTCAAAACGGATGCTGCTTTGGCACAAATTTCCCTCTTGGTTCTTCATTACGATTCTCCTCTAGAGAGTGCGTGATAGCGCACGGTTTTACTATCTCTATGGTTTGAACCTCTTCAAAAGTGCGGGGAGAGAGGTCCGATTCCCACCTACTTCCAATCATTCTATAAATCGGATATATTGTCGAAAAAATATTTGAAAATAATTTTTGAAATACCTAAAAATGTCTCTAAATATTACAGATATATCTAAATATTCCGATACCCTCGAAAACGTTTTTGAAAATTACGTTCCCCGTAACTGCCCCAAACATTTCGAAACGTTTCTGAATTTATTTTACAGTATAGAAAGTACTTCATTCTTGGTGCTCTTAAGGCTTAAAGTTGACCTTCTTCCGTCTAATAAGTATAAAAGCCCCATTATTCAGCGTTCATAATGCGTCAGCGATGATGAATTGTTTCTTTTCCTAACAAAGGCCGATCGGTTATTCAATGTAATGGTCAAAGGTAATGGTAATTAGTGCACAAGTTTTACCATAAATTATACGGTTCTTTTCTTATGTGTGCCTAATTACTAGTTTGACTAATGAGGATTGTGGGTATTTAAACTGATTAATAAATGTTCTTATGGATTGTAAAATAAACATTTTAAATTTTAGTTTTTTGAGAAGGACAAATTGATTAGATTGTTTTTTTTATAATAAATAGTTTAGGTATGACTTTGATATAAATTAATAGTTTAAACCAATTACGAAGCGTGATTCTAATTGGAGAATAGGTGGCTTTTATAGACTCTTAAATTAATATTAATGTGACATAATTATCCCCAAAAATCATATCGTGCATAAATTATTTTTGAGTTTAAGTTGTACGAATAAAATTGCTCACAATCAAGTTTCAGAAATTAAACAATAAAAATTCTAAAATTAAAAAGTAAGCTTTTATTAAAATTGCATTAATACTGATACATCGAAAAAATAAAAAATTGAAAAAAAAGATGCAATATAATTACTTCGTGTGTCGTGATAAGTAGGCCATAGGTTTCAAAGAATTATCTAGCTATATTTCTTTTGTTTAAGTTCTTCAAAAAGTCAATTTAAAAGCCTATTATTCATTTTTAAACTCAATGAAGATTAATATTCCAGTACGGTAAAATCCCTCAAATCCTTTTTATTATCCAAAAAAGAAACTTTAAGTACCATTGGTACTTTCTGTGGGAATTGTACACTTAAATAAAATCCTTTCTTGACGAATTCGTTTTTGGGGATTACGTGAGAAATACCACGTGGCACGTTTCTTTTTCCAATATATTTCTGGAATAGAATTTAAGTAACATTGAATAGGTTTAGCTTTGTATGCATTGAATCCTGCTCTGCAATTCGTCTTTGTCTTATTTGTTTAATCGGTAGTAAAACGTACGTGTTGTGTCTTCAGGAAAGTTTTGGTGCAAGCAGTAATTTATAAACCTCGAAAAATACTGTTCGTGTTACATCGACATGTAATAATTAATATTCCGTTGCAAAAAGTAGTGAATTTTTTTTTTCAAATGCTACACTTTTTAATTGTTTCCAATAATCAAATACAGGGTGGCCCAGCGGGTAGTGTTCGAAATACTCCTCCATACTCCATACAAATACCTTCCTCCTTCCTCCATACTCCTTTTGTTTGACCAATTCTTTTTGTGGGAAGCTTTTTTTAGCTTTTGCGAGAAGTTCCACAAAAAGAATTGGCCAAACAAAAGGAGTATTGCAGGAGTATGGAGGAAGGAGGAAGGTAGTGGGTATGGAGTATGGTTGGATTCGAGAACCGCCTAACTGCTGTCCTTGTTAAAGATGGCGGGCACTTCGAGCCTCTTTATCATAAATTGCCCAATATGTCCATTCAATAAACTTCATTAAATTCTTCTCATGTCTCTTTTTGTTTTTATTTTTCATTTGTTTCAAACACTACCCGCTGGTCCACCCTGTATGTTCCCTTGTTCATTTCTACGTAGTGTGTAACATTTTAAACTTTTCAATAGCCAATAAAGCTTTAACATTTTATTTATGTGAACATGAATTTGATATAAATTAATGGTTTATACTATTTGCGAGGATTCTGATTGAAAAAATGGTTGGCATTATAAACTGTTAAATTAATATTTATATAATTTAATTCCCCCAAAAATGTGATTGTACATACATTATCTTAAGTTTAAGCCCAAAGTCAATTTAAAAACCTTTTGCTCATTTGTATACTTTTTGAAGATTAAAATTCCAGTTCTGTAAAAGCCCTCAAATACGTAACGTCACTATATTGTCTAAAAAAGAAACGTCAAGTCCCATTGGTACTTTATTTGGGATTTTATACTTAAATAAAATTCTGTCTTGACGAATGCTTTAATCTTTGTGGATTACGTGAGAAATACCATGTGACGCATTTTTTTACCAAATATATTTATGGAATAGAATTTAAGTAACATTGCATAGGTTTTAGCTTTGTATACATTGAATCCTGTTCTGAAATTCGTCTTTGTCCTATTTGCCTAGTCTTTAGTAAAACGTACGTGTTGTGTCTTCAATAAGTTTTTGGTGTAGGCAGTAATTTATAAATCTCGAAAACACTGTTCGTGTTACATTGACTTGTAATACATTTATATTCCGTTGTTTAAAGTCTTTCAGGATAGTTTTTTTTAAATGCTACACTTTCAAATTGTTTAAATAATGAATTATATTCCTTAATTCATCGTAGTGTGAAACATTTTAAATTTTTCAGTATAAAACAAAACTTCAACGTTTTAATTATGATGAACATTTATTTGATATAAATTAATAGTTGACGATTGCGAGGATTATAATTGGAAATTTGTGTTGGCTTTCTTATACTCTAACATTTATAGTTATATAATTTAATTCCTTCCAAAAGTGTTATTGCACATAAATTATTTTTAGTATTAGGTGTATAACTAAAATGTCTTACTTAGAAATTGTAGAACTGAAACTATAAAATTTTAAAAGAAAAAAGAAGCTAAACTTGTTATTAAAATAGTTTTGAGTTTGATACATAAGCGAAACTAAAAGTTTGATAAAAGAAATATGCAAAATAACAAGTTTGTAAGTAACTGCATCGTATCAATAAATTATCTAGCTATGTTTGTTTTTTAAATACTTACTAAAGTCAATTTAAAAGCATTTTGTTCATTTTTAAACTGCATGAAGATTGAAATTCCCATTGCTTTAAAAATTACCAAATCCATTAAATTACTATATTTTCTATAAAAAGAACCTGAAGATCCATTGGTACCTTCTTTTGGGATCTTATGTTTAAATATAATCCTTTCTTGACGAATGCTTTGTCCTTTGTGGAGTACGTGAGAAATACCAAATGTGGTGAGCTTTTTTTCCCCCAATATGTATCTGGAATAAAATTTATTAGTAAGAAACATTGAATAGGTTTTAGCTTTTCATACATTGTATACTTTTCTGCAATTTGTTTTTGTCTTGTTTGTTTAATCGGTAGTAAGACGTACGTGTTGTGTCTTCAGTAAATTTTTGGTGTAATTTATAAACATCATAAAATACTATTCGTGTTACAGCGACGCGTAATACATTTATCTTTATCGAAGTAGTAATACATCTATCTTCCGTTGCTTAATGCCTTGCACGCGTTAGATTTTTTTTTAAATTCTATATTTTCAAATCGTTTTAAAAGTGAAATATATTCCTTGGTTCATCGCAATGCATTGTGTAACATTTTAAATTTTTCAGTAAATTGTTAAAGAAAATTTACTTGGTTTCACTACATTAACGGTAGCTACAACGTCTGTGTGGTAAAAAGTTTCACCTAATTTTCGGTATTCGAATGAAACATTTTTTCAGGTTTTGGAAGCAATAACCATTATTTTACCAAGCACAAAATTATAAACAATGTAACTAATAAATCTTTATCGTTATAATTTTAGCTTCCACACTACGTTTATAACGTAAAAAGTGGAAGGTTTTATAATCGTTCAGTCCGTCTGTCTGTCCGTCTGTCTGTCACCCACTTTCACAGAAAGAACCACAAGTCCCACAGACAAGTGGGATACGTCATTTTGAAGCAAAAAATCAGATTAGGCTACATTCCAAATTCATTAAAAAATTTAAATTAGAAGTTTATTTAAAATTTAAATAACTAATTTTTTTTATCTACATTGAAATAACATGCAAATTCTATTTTTATTCATATTTTCACTGTTGTCATCCACAAGTCCCACAGACAAGTGGGATACGTCATTTTGAAGCAAAAAATCAGATTAGTGTACATGCCAAATGTCATTAAAAATTATTAAACTAGAAGTTTTTAATTGAAATACTAAAATTATCAATTGAAAACATGCAATTCCATTTTTATCATAATTTTCACGTTGCCTTTTAAACTACAGAAACATTGTAAAATAAAATACATTTTGAAAAAACTATATTCATGTGTTATAATTCGGTTTGGATTGTTGTTTATCACAATAATTCTTTTAATGGTCTAATCTATTGTTATGTAGAAGATGCATGAGAATTACTTACAAAAAAATTTGCTAAGTTCGCTTTTTTTCAAAGCACAATTGTACAAATATAAATTTTTGAGTAATATAACAATTTAAATAGTGAATTTTCGAAAGAATGTAATGAAATTGTGCGACAAATATTTATTCAAAAGATTACATCATTATTCTTCGATTCAACAATTAGCAAACGTAAAGTGTAATTTTATCGAGAAAGAAATTATGAAAATAGTTAATTTGGCGTTAAAGTTTGATATACCAAAAATACTAAAGGCCATCATTTTTTATTAGAATTAAATCACATTTGCCATTCGCAACAATCGCTCGACGAACTTAATTTTTTAGACATAATTAAATAAATTTATTTTTGCAAATCGATCGTTTGAAATGACGTCAAATATATTCACTACGGAATCTGATGGATATGCAATTGTTTCATCATTTAAACGAGGAATATGACATATATTTTAAAATATAAATTAATTTTTCTCAAACGATAAGTAATAATATTGAATTCGAAATAAAATAAATGAACCTAGCAATTTAGGTAATTTAAATATAGAATTTGTTGTGTTTGGAGCGTCTTTTTTCCATAACACAAATATGTGAAGCAGTTAATGAAATCTGTTACAACTATTTTTTAGTTATCGTAAGTAATTTATACAATTTAAGCTATGGTTGGGACATCATGCAATAGGCAAGAACTCATTTAATGTAGGGCAGACCGGGGATAGTTTTCCACGTATCTTCTTGTTGATTCTATAATTTTTACCTTTGTTTATTTTGAAGACAATAAGATGCCATTGCCTTCCTCACATGGTTAACTATAAACCAGCATTACTACTTTTCTAAAAAGTAAATACACTTTTTGGTAGCGAGTGGTTAAATGCGAGCTCGTTGAGTTGGAAAACGTGCCCCGTATACGTGGTACATTTTCCCAGACTGCCAAAAATGGATGGGGCGAATTTTCCAACTATTCTTGAAAAGATTTAACGCATTTAAAAAACATTGTATTGTTTTTTATGTACATTTTATTGTAAACTAAATTATCCCAAAAAGTTATGCCATAAATATAGGTAAAATTGTAAAAAAAAGCCAGTTTACTAAACCAAATTGTTATATAAAAGTTTAATCACTTGGATCACTTTTAAATTAAGCAAATTTTGTAACTTTCCTTTTCATGTAACTATAGTTTGGTGCTCTTTTTTAGGGGGGTGTCTAAAGAATTGCTGAAGATTGCAACAAAAACAAAATCACATCACTAAATGTTGAGATTGCTTCTTTTTTTTTCTTAGCTAGATAATTTACTCCAAAGTTTTAGGTGCAACATGACATATAAATGTTTTGAAGTGCAATTATTCACCATCTTTTGGGAATATTTAAGTTTTTGGATGCTTTTGCGCTACGAATTCCATTCTTGAGAGTTATTAGAGCAACATATATCGCTTCAGAATGATACGATTTCCGTCAGCTTTCTTTTTATTACTATGTAGACAATGTTTAATCAAAAACAAAACTTTTTACATTCAGAACTTAATGTATGGTTATATTACTTGGTAATACATTAAAAACAAATTACATTTATGGAATATTATAAAGGTTGGAGCACGTTTTTCTACAAGGCATTGTTGGAATTCTTGCCCCGTGCAATTTTGGAAAACGTGCCCCGTAACCGTACTTTGACTTTCATAGTGCCTTTAAGGTTAGAGGTTTAAGTTATTTTGAAAACAAATACATATTTAAGTAGGGCGAGGAACCACCTTTTATTATACGCAATGATAAAACTGTAAGTTGGAAGAAAGTGAATTTAGTTTAGGTTTGAATATAAGCATAACAATTTACTCAACTTTGAAAAAATCATAAAAACATCTCTAACGAAAATATTACAACACCAACTGAACAAAGATTCTTGTGAGTGAAATAAGACGTGTTACTTCATAAACCAAGCAGACAGTTGTCTTCCCCCAAAGGCTCATTTCCAATATAAGGCCTGGTGGAAAACTTGCCCCGGTCTCCCCTAATATTAGAGAATATGTAACTGATCGAATACCAGTGAAAAATGTGAAAAAGGCATTATTTTGACTTAGTAGGTTTTATTGTGTGGCAATGTTATGGAAACAAAAATTAAATCTGTTTTTTAAAAAAATGCACACTATACCGTATTATTCGCAACTTTGTAATTGTTTATATTATGCTATGTTTTATCTAGTCATTTAAATTTAAAATGACTTTTAAATCTCTAAAAAATTTAAAACAAAAGAATTTTCAAATTTATGTGTAGTTTAAGTTATAAATTTAACCCCCAAGTCTATTTTTTAAATTTTAATTTAATGAAGTTTATAACAAAAATTTTAAGAAAATTCCTAAACATTTTGGAAAGTCTTTTGATAAATGTACGTTTAATTAAAAACTATTACATTTGTTATCATATTTTAAAAAGACGAATATTTTACAGCATTAATTGTCAAAAATTTTAAGTTATTTCGAAAATGTTAGAATTTGTTTTTCTCGTGCCTTTCTAACCTATTTTAGGAAACTTGTTTTTAGTGAAAAAATTTGCATTAATTTGAACTAATTATTTTTATTAAAAAGAAACATTTGAAAGAGCTAACAAAATATGCCTTATTTATTACTATTCAAAATAAATTTGTTTCCGACAATAATTGCTCATGTGAAACAAATCCCGCTAAAAACAAAGAGCAAAATTTACATTAATTATAAAAGCAAAGTATGACAGACATTTTTATAGTTTTTTTAATTAATCCTTTATTCTTTCAATTCATAAAAAGTAGTTTTTATTATTATGAAAAAGCTCATATTTGTTGAAATTCCTTTACCAAACCTTTTGAATTGAATTCAATTATAAGACAGGCATAGAAATGCAAAAGGTCAAGATGTTGTGAATGACTTTTCTCATTATGACGATTTTTAATCATTAAAAACTAATTTGAAAATGAAGTCAGTGTTGTCTAATATATTGAGTATTTAAAATATGTATTATTTTTATTATGATTCTAAGAAAATGTATGTTAAATGTAAAAAACTTATCAAATTAAAGTCTTTGTTTATTGCAAATATTTCAATTTCTTTTACTAAATACTCAAACTAAAATGTTTGCAGATATATTTTTTATTATTTGCAGATACTAAGATATTTTATATAAAAGTATGCAAAATAAAATTATTTTTTCTAAATTTTTAAACAACGTTATTACAAAGCTGTCTTATTTATTATAATGTCTTATCATTAAAGCTGTTGTTTTGTAATGCCATAATTTAAACTTTTCAAATATTTGAAAACTATGTAATAAAATAATTTAAATATTTTTCCTGTTAAAATATTGAGTAACATAATTTAAAGACAGTTACAATTTACATTTATAAACTTTTATTGATAATGACAGTTGGCCAAAAATATAATAAAATTAATAAATTACAAAACGTACAAAATTATCCAAATTACAAAACGTAGGTACATAGAAAATTAAGCATATGTACAAAATTTACATGCATTATCATAGTTACAAAGCAATTGTTGAAAGACAAAATAAAATCTACTTTATCAATGCCATCAATTTCATTTAACCAGTGCTGCCAAGTTTTAGACGCTGAAAATATTGCAATAAATATGGAACTCGAATATCATTTCTTCCATATATTTAATTAAATAAATGAAAGCGGCCGAATACTTTTGTATACGAAATTCATTTAATCGAAGAATTTTATATTATATGTTAACGATGTATATTGTTGAACGAGTAGTTGCAATTCTTTAAGACATTCTGAAAATCATTCTCATATTTATTCTTCTATGTATCTTTAATCAATCTATTAAACCAACACCACTTTAAATGATGTTTGAATAACTGTATTATTTTATTAAATAAAGATACTTGTATTTGAGTTATTTTATGTTGCTGAAAGTATCACTGTTTAGTCTTTTTGGTAATTTAAGGATTCTTACGACTGCTTTAAATGAACAAACATACATCGTACTGATATAAGGATTAAAAATTAAAGCGCTCAATTTGGCTGCATTTAGATAATATCATTATCAAGGCATTTAATGTACTTATGCATTTATAAATGTATAATAATAAAATATGTTTAACCTATAATTATATGAAAAGTTATTTCATGTATTTCATTAGAATTGTAAATAATTGCCAAAAGTGCGCCACCTAGTGTTACAAATAATCTTCAAACTTAAGCAATGTGTCATTTTGAACCTTTTGTAAATTAAGTTTCTTGACAAAAGAAAAGTGGACGTCAAGGAATTTCTGAACCATTGCTAAAGCAAAATCTTGCCTAGTCTAAATCTGGTTTTGACCTTTCAAAGCACACTTTGCTATATATTCTAACAAAGCCCTCCTCTGTCTTTGATATTCACTGGCTTAGAAGGTCATTTGAACGTTAATTGAATTGACAAACTTTGATAGATAGGAGCATTTACGGCCCCACAATCTTTGTCAGAAGGTTTTCAACTCAGAAAATGCTTGGAATTTATGACTTAAACACATCTTAAGATTATTGCAATTTATTTTCAGTAAAAAAATTGATTTTACTACTACTATTACAAATAGTAACAATTCCGGCTTAAATAATAACAATTCCGGCCTAATTACAATAGTACAATTCCGACTTGATCAGAGACCTGCTTATGAAGCTTTAGTCAAGTAAGACAGACACAGAAAGAATTTTTACTGTCACGGTGAAAGGAATATACACTCAGGGCGAAGGCGGGAATCGAACCCGCACCCGTTACAGTACGCAGACTGCTAGCATAATGGTCCGAACAACTCGGCCATCCAGGCCCCAATTGATTTTAAGATGTGTTGATTGCATTATTAAGTTTGTTAAATAAAATTGATGTTGATAAATGATGATATCAAAAAGAAATATTTTAACTATTATTTTATTTCTACATTTAGCTTAACTAACGGAAAAACAACAAAGTATTGTATTTTCGATTTTTATTGTTTCTCTTTGCTAAAATAATAATTCTGTCTTTAAATATCATTTAATTATTATATTAAGAGATTTTTTAAAATAGATATAAAAATCTGAAAGGCTCAAATTAATCTTCTTATTTTTGCTATAAAATTTGTCGGCTTGGTGAAAATTATTTTCAAATATCAGTTTATGCCCTCCAACTATGCGGCTGAATGGTTAAGAAACGAAATTAATGTTGTTTTAATAATAAAAAACCTTTTAACTGTCTGAGCTTTTTTTAATTACTTTTAGATGTAATTTTTTAAAACAAATATCAAAGTGATAAAAGCTCAATTTGAAAACTACGCAGGAAAACAGCGCTTGAAATTATTTATTTTGTGTGTGTCATAAAAAAAAATGCTAATAACATGCAAAGTGTCTTCATTTAGAATTGTGCTGAGCCACAATTTTTAAAGATAATATATAAAATAAATCTAAATAAAAATAAATCATATTTTAAATGAATTATTCAGTCATTCATGAAGTACGGGTTCAAATCCCGGCAATTGGGCTTGACTATTTGTGTTGTCTGTTAGTCTGTATTTGTGTGTTCCGAGTACACTGCGACATACGTGCTCGTTAAATCTGTGGAACAAGCGCACGATGGCACCTCTAGTCTGGATGCCCACTCAGGTGCAAACCTCGTCGTCACGTGAACAGAGTTCCAAATTAAAAGGGCTTTACTGGGAAAAGTCATACATAATTTATGTATTTCAATAAAAAAACTTCTGGCAGCGTTAGTTTTAAAGCAAATAAGTACTAAAATATGCCAAAAAATTTCATAAAATAAATCCTACATGTAATTTTAAACTATTTCGAAATATCTCTTTGATTTTAAAATCATTGGTGAATCTTAACAATTTAATTATCTCTTGTTAATTTCTTTTATATCTATTAACAACCAGCTATAAAAGGTGGAAGAAAACCATATTCGAAACTTTTTTCTTGTTTTTAATTCCTTAAATTTGCTTTCAAAAGTAGTCTTTACTAAAACAAAACATAACTTAAGAAGAGTAGGGAAAACCTGGGTTGGAAAAGAACAATTTTTAAGTTTCTCTTGGGCGTCTTTTAAAAATAAGTTCGGTAAGTGGTCTATCGTATTAAAAATTACAGTACAAAAATAAGTATCTAAATAATTTTTTGCTATAGAAAAATATTTTGATTTATTTGTATGATATAGTGAAAATATATCAAACTAGTTCTAAAAAATATTTATCCACATCATAAACTGAACATCGATACAAAGGGGGAAAATCTATTGAAAATAATAATAAAAAAAAAAGACATTAATATTCCGGAACCTACCCAAACTAAGAAATTCTAAAATATTTGAATTTTCTCTCTTGAAAATTTTCAATAAAATCCATTTTCACAAACCGCTTAGTATTCCTTTAACGGATTTCAAGATTGTGCTTCGTACATTTGTATATTAAGAGGTGGTTCACCGCTTGATTATTTTTATTTTGTTTCACCAAATATTTTATGCTTCGATGAAAAACCTTAGTATTAAAAGACATTGGTACTGAATCAGAATATTAAAGAAGTGGAGTTTTCCGATTTAAATACATCTTCAAACGAGATTAAAAAAGGCATTTTCTTATTTAAGGTCACTAAATTTGAGCTCTTTGAAAATATATATTCTTTGTCAAAGAATTTAAACGCTATCATCTCACTGATTGTATATTGCTTATAATTAAATATCTATAGCTTTGTATATTAAAAAATACTTAAGAGTCTTGTATGGTAACTGATCTCTATACAATTCCAATGGAGAAACTTTTGACCCTGTTTTTAAATAAAGTATACGACATGTACTCACGAAAACTTACCAAAAAAATACAGAAGAAAGTTATTTTGTCATTAAAATAATTAATAAGTATAATTTTAAAGATATTAATTAATTATAATTAAAACAATTTTTTGTTTAGATATTTACATGCCGTTAGTGCTGCCATCTTTAGTTTGTGAATAATTACTAAAATTTTATTTTAATTATAACTATCTAATATCATTAAAATTATACTTATTAATTATTTTATATAGGCAAAATAACTTTCCCCTGTATTTTTTTGTAAGTTTTTGTGAGCCCATGACGTATACTTTAGTTATAAACAGGGTCAAAAGTTTCCCATTGGAATTGTATAGAGCTGTTACCATACAAGACCCATAAAGACAATAAATTATAAAATAAGCAATATACAACTATCAGTACAACTTTTAAAAAAAGCAAACGTAACATAAAAAATCGATTGAAAAACCTTATCTAATATGTTCCTTTGAAACGTGAGACTCTTTTATTTTAGATAATTCAATCTAAATTTCCCAAAAGAAGAAAGGTTTATCCGAAAAATTAACGTTAGTTTAGTAAAAAGTTAAATGTCAAACCAAATTTTGAAGTGACTAGACATAAATATTACAAAAATTCATTACACGCCAATTTTATTGCTCTTAGTGCATCGGAAGACAAAAAAAATATGATTTATTTTTATTTAGATTTATTTTATATATTATCTTTAAAAATTGTGGCTCAGAACAATTCTAAATGAAGACACTTTGCATGTTATTAGCATTTTTTTATGACGCAAAATAAATAATTGCAAGCGCTGTTTTCCTGCGTAGTTTTCAAATTGAGCTTTTATCATTTTGATATTTGTTTTCAAAAATTAAATCTAAAAGTAATCAAAAAATATCAGACAGTTAAAAGGGTTTTTTATTATTAAAACATTTAGTTATTAGATAAGCTAGAATTTATTCAAATGCTTTCGGGAATCATTGAAATTCAAGCGTAATATCTTTTTCAATGTAATATGAAGATGTTTATTGGATAGAAAAATTTATATCTTTTGTTATAAAACAAATCTAGTCCATAAAAAAATTCTCTTACTTGAAGATACATTGGAACTTTTTTGGGGAATTTTATATTTAAAAAAATCCTTTCTTGGCGAATGCTTTGCTTTTTGTGGATTACGTGAGAAATACCATGTGACGTGTTTTTTAACCATGTATATTTTTGGAATACATGTTATAGGTAAGTAACATTGAATTTAGCTTTGTAGACATTGAATCCTGTTATGCAATTCGTCATTGTCTTATTTGTTTAATCGGTAGTAAAACGAACGTGTTGTGTATTCAGTAAGTTTTTGGTGTAGGCAGTATTTTATAAACATCCTAAACTACTATTCGAGTTACATCGACGTGCAATACATTTATCTTTCGTTTCTTAAAGTCTTGCACGCTAGTTTTTTTTTAACTGCTATACTTTCAAATTGCCTCGTTTATTTCAGTATGGTGTATAACATTTAAAAATTTTCAGTGGCTTTAAAGGGTTAATTTTTCTTCATTGTAAAGAATTTCTGCGATAATTTAAGCTATGGTTGGCATATTATGGAATAGGTTAGCATGTATTTTATTTTAATGTTACTTACTGAATAAAATCAAGCCGAAGAAAAGTAGAAAGTGTAACCATGTAATCTTTTTACTTAATTTGTTTTATTGTTTTGCAATATCATTGAAACAAAAACTAAAGAAGTGTTGCAATTAAATACAGAGAAGAGCATTGACAAGTATTTAATTAACTAAATTATAGTACTATTTATACAATTATCTCAAAATGCCATTATAGAGTCATTTAAATTTAAAAGGACTTTTAAAGCTCTAAATATCGAAAGCAAATCAGTTTTTAAAAAATTTATATGGAGTTTTTAGTCATGAATGTACCTTCTTAATCTTTTCTAATTTTAATTTAACGAAGTTTATAACTAAATACTGAAGAAATTAATAAACAACTAAGAATATTTTATGATTAATTTAGGTTTAATTAAAAACAATTACAAGGTTACTCATCAGCTTCCAAGAGATGACTATTTGACACCATTCCAATACTATCCAGAAAAAAAATTTAAAATCCAATATTTTCCAAAATTTGAGAAAAAACTTTTCTCTTATGTCTTTCTGTTCTATTTTAGGAGGCTTTTTTTCTACAAAAATTTACAATTAAATTAAAAAAGATTTTTTTTAAACAAAAAAAAAGCAACATACTTTAAAGAGCACAAAAAAAATCATTTGATCATCATAAAAAAAATGTCATCAAACAAAATAAATCTGTTCAGTAAAATAATAACTCATGTGAAACAAATCTCGCTAAACACAAAAAGCAAACTTTACATTAATTATAAAAGAAAAGTAAAAACCTTTTAGTTTTTTCCCCACCAATACTTTTTGATTCACTTCAGAAAAAATTGTTCTTTATTGTTATGAAAAAGCTCATATTTGTTGAAATCCTTTACCAAAACTTTTGAAGTGAGTTCAATTATAAGAAAGCCTTAAATTGAAATGGAAATGCCAAGAAGTTTTGTATGACTTTTCTTATTATGACAATTTTTAATCAGTCAAAACTAACTAATTTTAAAATGAAAAAAAAGGAAAATAGAGTTGTCTATTATATTAAATATTTGAAAAATACTTTTAACCTTAAAAAATAATCATTTTTCTGATTTTAAGAGAATGTATTAAACAAGAGATAAAAATGAAAGGTTTTGTTCAGTGAAAAATATTTTTGTTTATTTTACTGAGTTCTCAAAATAAAAGTTTTACAGATATATTAGGTTTTTTTATAGACTCTTTTTAATTATTTACAGATACTGATATATTTTGTATAAAAGTATTTAATATAAAATATTCATTAAATTTATCTTTCTAAATATTTAAATGATGTTCACACAAAAAGGCTAATTAAAACGCCATTAGGATATTAAAAAAAAATTGTATTTTTTACTATCTTCCAAAATTTAATATTGGTCACCTTAAAAATGTTCAGTGTAAATTTGTCTTGGCTATGACCAATCTCAAAATAATTTTTAATCTCAAAATAAATCCAAATATTGTCTGGCCGTTCACATTAACGACTTCGTCAATTGATTTACCATTATCATAAGTCGCCAATGAACGGACTGGGAACTATATTAGTTATACCTTGGAGAATGTGAGTTTTGAACATCACACTTTAAATAGTAAAAATTAAATTTAAATATAATAAGGAACTAATTTTGTGATTAAATTTTTTAAAAACAAATTTATATATTAAAGTTTCAACGTTCTCTCAAGCAAAAGAAAAACTTGTACGGATATTTTTAACACAATACTATATTATGTCGAAGAAATTCCTAGAAGGAAACTTTAAAATGATACTGTGAAGCTACTTCATATATAAATACTACACATTACCTACTTCAGTTGAAGATTGAGCATATAACTCTTTCCCGTATAATGAAAACGTAGACTTTTCTCGTGCTTGGAAAGTTTTTTTTTATCTATTTTGTTTTATAAGTCTATTAAAGTGTTTTCATGATGAACTGAGTGAAGTAATTTTAGAACATATTTAAGTTTCACTAGTATCTAATGTGTAGTGAGGAGGATTTAGTTACTAGTATATTTTGATCATTTAGAAACATTATTTTAAGGGTTGCTTTTTGTACCTATTTTCGTTAAAAGTAGCTTATCAAATGTTTGGTTTATAGTGTCAAAAATATAGATTAATGAGATATTTTGCGATGGAAGCTATAGATAAGGTAGGGTAGGTACTATATATTTCGGCTTGAGTACTTGATCAGAGACCCGCTTATCAGCCTTCGTCAGCTATAGATAGGTATCATAGCATTTGAAATTGACAGTTTTTTTTTTTAAGTAGCTGGAAGGATTATTTTTTATTTGATAGAAAGAATAATTTAAATATTTCAGAAATAGTAACGTATACTGATGTAACGTACTTAATTTTTATTACAATATGAATTCAGTATTTGATTAGTTTTCGTTTTTAGTATGCGTTTTATATAAATAAGCGACAAAAAATGTATTACAATAATTTCCAGAAAAAGTGTATAGGTGTATGAAGAGAAAATATTCTATTGTTCGTCAGAATTTTAAAGAAATCACACGCGTTTAAATCGTGTGAATAAATCCTAGTTTGATACCAGTACAGTGTAGATTTTTCTACTTGGTATATGACATTATAAAAATAAAGTTTTGTGGACTTTTTTGCATGCCATATTCTATCGTTAATAATGACGTTTTGTAGTGTCATAAGTTAAACTTCGTAATAAAAACTATGTAATAAAGTAATTTAAATATTTTCTCAATAATAATATCAAGTAACATAATTTGAAGGCTGATTCATTTAGCATTTAGAAACTTGTATTGCCACACAGTTTTCCAAAATAATGCAAAATACAAAAACAAAACACTGTACACAAACAAAACTGGAAAAAATTTATCTGCTATTTTCATTGTGATGTAGTAATTCTTGAAAGACAAAGTAAAATCCTACTAAATCAAAGCATTTAATTTTATTTAACCAGTGCTACCAAATTTTAACCGCTGGAAGTATTACAATAAACACCAATTACGAATACCATTTCCTCTATAAGTTAATCAACTAAATGAAAATAACCTCATACTTTTGTATACGAAGAAGTTGCTTTATTCTGAGAATTTTATATCATAGGGTGTTGATGAAAATTTGCATGCAATTCTATAAGACATTTTTTAAATCATTCTTATCTTCATTTTTCTTTGCATCTTTAATCAATATATTAAACTATCACCACTTTAAAGGATGTTTAAATAACAGTTTCATTTAAATATATGAACAAAATTATATTTGAGTAATTTTCTGTTACTAAAAGTAATACTGTTCAGTCACTTTCGCTTTGGTAACTTAGAGAATGTCATGATTATTTTAAATAAACGAATGTACTATTTAATTTAATCAGTATATTAAACGCGCATTTCAGGTGAATTTAAATAATTTCATTATCGAAGCATTACTTGTATTTGTATTTATAGATGGATAAAAATAAAACATGTTAGATAATTAATTGAATCATTATTTTATGAATGTTATTAGAATTGTAAATAATTGCTAAAATTTTACTTTAAAAAGTGCTTTGAGTGTCTACTCAGGTGTCGGCTCGTCACTTGACTGTGGTTCTAAATTACGACTTCGTTGCCTATGGCCCTTGTGCACATTATTTCAACTCAGTCGCCACTAGTGTCACAAATAATAAGGATCGTTTAACTTAAGCGAGGTGTTATTTTAAACATTTTGTAAATTAAGTTTCTTGGTAAAAAAAAGTGGACGTTAAAGAATTTCCAAACCTATATGTCAAAGCAAAATCTTGACGCGGCTAATTCTGGATTTGACCTTTCGGATCACACCAATCTTTATCCTGACAAAGCCCTCCTCTGTCTTTGAAATTCACTGGGATTGAAGGTCATCTAAAATTAATTGGATTGACAGCCTTTGATGGAGGGCATTGCTAGGGACATTTACGTCATCACAGCCTTTGTTATAAAGTCTTCATCTTCGAAGAATTTTGGGATTTATGACTTAAACATATGCTACGATTTTATTTCAATTTCTTTTTAGTGAAATAAAAAAGTTTGCTCTTCAGATGTTGAAATAGATAAAGAGTATTTTTAATGCATTATTAAGTTTAGATAAAGCTTCAAAAAAATTGATGTCTACAAACGATGATACCACAAAACTATTTTTACTATTATTTTATAACTTTATCATTCATCTTAACTAAAGAAAAAAACTAAGCAACTGCAATATATGTGTTCTATTTTAAAAACTCATTGTATTTACCATTGTAGTTTTTAGAATTATTTTATAAAAATTCTTTAAAATTGGTATACAAATATGAAAAGCTTTAATAAATATCCTTATATTTTTTTAACTATACTGTTAAAACTTTTGGTACTATATTGCACTGGAATGTTGGAACTTTCTGACTGCCACCACTATTTGGAGCGTGAATTTACCTAATCTGTAGTAAAACCATAACTTTGAAACGCCGCAAAAGTGGTATATCAACGCTCTTCTAAATAGTGGTGGCAGCTAGAAAGTTCCAGAATTCCTGTGCAATCTTAAACTAAATTTTTTGACAGTGTATATAAACGTATGTTTTTAAACCCGTTGCGTTGATGGTGCTTAATAATTTAATTATATCTTATCAATTTCTAAATCTGTATATTAAAAAAATAGCTATCAAAGATAGGGGGAACTTCGTTTGGTGTTTTTTATATATTTTAAATTATTAAATTTTGCTCTGAAATCCAGTCTTTACTAAAAAGAAAAACTTGGGTAAAACTTGGAAAAAAGTTGGGAAAAAAAGTTTTAATATTAATCTTGGCCGTCTTTTAAAAGTATGTTCTAGTATATTGTATTAAAAGTTAAAGTAAAGTTAGGTTCCAAAATAATTTTTGACAGATAAAAAAAATTTGATATGTTTGTATGATATAGTCAAAACATATTAAGGGGACTCAGTACCACAAAAAAATATTGTCTATATTAAAAATATATTTTTGTCGTTTTAAAATAATATTTAAACCCTATACTGCGTTTTTCTAAAGTTTCATAACGATTGGAGAAAAACATTTCACGTCAGAAGACCTTTTATTTCAACTTTTATTGAATGTATCATCACTATTTACTTCTTTAAAATGATTTTACTCAGTCTGTAATATTCGGAAACGTACACGTATTTAAAATGCTAAAATTTGACTAAATGTTTATGAAAATCGATAAAATGTTTTTAATGTACCAAAGAGTATATTGAATAAATTAGGAAGGGAATAGTAAAAAAGCTTATATATTTTTTTCAATAAAATAAAAAAAATTAAAACTTGCACTTTTTTCAAATGAAATTCAGGTGTTTTCCCAAAGAAATATTTATTTTTCTGAAACTATGCCTTGCTTAAAAAACTCGACCACTTAAGTTATTAAAAATATTTGAATACTACTTGCAAAAAAAATTAACTAAAATGAACCTTAAGTAGAAGAAAGGTTTTAAAAAAATTGTAACTATTTTAAATAATGTTAAATATTTAAAGTTTTAAAAGTTTTTATGCATAAAATATCTTTTTTATTCAATTTAAACATATTTATTAAAAACATTTTTATGTCAATCTCAATTTAAAGAATACAACATTTTGGGCACCACCATTTTAATTCCACCTTAAACTATTCCTAAAAAATATTTACGCACATCATAAAACTGAAACCAACAAAAATGGGAAAATCTATTGAGAATGTTTTTAAAAAAAGGACGTTAATATTCCGAAACCTTCCTGGAGTATGAAATTCTAAAGTATCCGAATTTTTCCGCTTGAAAAGTTTCAATAGAACCCACTAACACGAAACGCTTAGTATTCCTTTAACGGATTTGAAGATTGTGCTTCGTATATTAAGAGGAGGCGGGTTGCCGCTGGTTAGTTTTCACCTATGTTTTACCAAATATTAGATACTTCGATTAAAAAAATACCTTAGTGTAAAAAAAAAGATTTATACTGCATGATACTGCATCGGAATACTAGAGAAGTGGATTTTTTTCTCTTTCTCACACATTTAAATATCTTTTTACCTTCATCTGAGTTTAAAAAATCGGAATTTTTTTTATAGTCACTAAATTTGAGTATTTTTACTATGTAATTATAATAATATTATTGATATACTGCGAATACTTTTGGAAAAAAACTTATGCATATGTAGCCAATTATTGTGCCGTTTAATTTAAATGTTTTATGTGCTATGAAATGGACCCATATTTTTTATAGTTTTAATATAAGCGATAAATAATTGAGATTGAATTTTCAGTTTTAGAACTAATTTATTTTTGTCGATTTACAAAGATTAGCTGTCAAATACAATTTTAAAACTTAATTGATTAATATTATTTTTTACTACATTTTTTTAAAAATACAATTATTGGTGAAGTTAAGACTGTGAAAGTGGGACAGTCACGGACAGTCAAACTTGGCCAAACCCTAAATAAAAATTAGCCTTTTTTACTTATTATTGAATGTAAATACTAAAATTTGGTATTGATGGAAATGAGGCAGCCGACTTACTAGCCAAAGAAGCGAGACATCTCAATGAAGAATCCTTTAATCTCGTCACACTCAGCGACATCAACTCAGTGGCAAAATCAAAATTCAGGGATACGACCATCAAGTTAAAGAACCAAATCTGTGAATTAACAACTAGCAGAACAATAGCAAAAACCTTAACTAGACTTAGAACTGGACATCTGAGGGGAATGAAAATCCAGCCAGACGGCTCCAGAAAATACCCCACCTGCAAAATCTGCCTCGACATAGTCCAACACACATTTTCTCATGTCCAGCCATCCTTGCAAAAATTCAACAGATTAGTGACTCTCCGCTAGATGACCTTTATTCCCCAAACTGCCTTCATATTGCTGAGGCTGTGTGGAACACACACGGTCACATCTAGTACCTCAACCTATCCATAGACAAGACAACAACAACAACTAAAATTTGGTAAATGAATTATTATTATTTTCAATATCAAGATATATCTGAGGTCGCAGTGCTTGGCGAACTTGCCCCCCACCAAGAAAGTCATAAGTCATAAGATATATGAATTGAATTTTACTTTTTAACATTTATATTCCTGAAAATCAGTAAACTTGTCAGCGAACATTTTGTCAAACTAACCAAGCTACAGATTATGTATGCTTACAATGTGGTATTCTAGTTCAATATTTGAAATGTAAGCATATTGTGTAATTAAGGTGCACATTTGAGTGTTGCCTTCAGGGCACGGTGTGAATTGAATAGTCATGCATCATTGTCAATATACTATGCCATCATTAATTATCAATGTCATTAATAGTAAAGGCGTTTGTTAAATAATATTGTATCATAAAATCAAAGTTTTAATCTAAACTCCTTGGCGCAACAGCCAGTTAGTGGACCAAGGCCTGCCGTGCCCATTTCAGCTTACTTGACCAAGGGCTCTGGGGTTCTAGTCATATGTCCCGGTTAGGTGGTCAACCTTACTTGGGACCCCTAGTGCTTAGTTCCCAAGCAGCTTGGTCCTCATTTTATCGACCCACTTAAGGAATGAAAGGATGAGTTAACCTCGCCCAATTCGGGACTCGATCCCCGGACTTGTGGCAATGGCAATGAGAAGAACTACTACTAAGCTACTGGGCCTAAAAAAAACTAAGTATTATAAGGGAAATAAGTCAAAAAGTTTTAGTTTTTCGTTCAAAAAATATTTTTTTAAATATAATGTTTGAACTGAAAAAGTATTCAACTTTGTCATTGATACGTAGTAGCCAATTTTTCAAAACCTAAATGAAACTCAAAACCTAGTAATTTTCATTGAACATTATATATACTCTTTGCCAAAAATTAGAACACTCTATCTTTTTATCGATTTACCATAACTTAGAATTAAAAATTTATGGCTTTATATAGTAAACAAATCCTTAAAGCCAATAAATTGTAAAATCAGAAACATAAAAGTATCAGCAAAACTTTCAAAAGGGCAAAACAGCATAGAAAAATCGATTGAAAAGACTTAATCTAATATGTTTCTCTTAAACTTGAGACTCTTTTATTTGGGATAATTTAATATAAATTTATCAAAAGAACAAAGATTTATTGGGAAAAATTAACGTAAGTTTTGCAGGTAAAATAGTTAAATGTTAAAACTAAATTTCAAAGCGACTAAAGATAAAAGCTACTAAGACTAATTATATGACAATAAATTCCCGGAAAATTTTATCACTATTAGTGCATTAGAAGACAAAAAATATTTGATTTATTTTTTACTTAGATTTTATTTTATGCAATCTCTAGACAATTTAGCTCAGCAGAAATTTAATTAAAGACACTTTACATATTATGAACATGTTTTCATGTATAAAAGAAAGAATGGCAAGTGCTGTTTTTCGTCGCATTTTCCGAATTGAGCTTTTATCATTGTGCTATTTGTTTTAAAAAATTATAGCTAAAAGAAACCTATAATGCTCAACGTTAAAAAGGTTTTTAATATTAAAGCATTTAGTTACCCGATAAACTAAAATATATTTAAATATGTTTAAGGAAAAAATTGAAAGCTAAGCGTAAATGCAATAATTATTTCTACGTAAATGAAGAAGTTTATTGAATAGAAAAATGGTTTCATTTTGATTAGTAATGTTTTTGGTCCATAAGGAATTTTTCTCTTACAATATTCTAAATGAAAACGATGGAAGTCATACATAAATTCTTTTTATTTTAAGTTGAATCTGAGTTGCTTCAGAATGCTAAATAAAAAATAAGAATAAACTAATCTAGTTCAACAGAATGTTTCGACAAAAATATCTAGATTTCTTTAAGAAAATATTGATAAATTATTCAATAATAAAATATTTTAAAAGATTGTTGGGAATTGTCTTGCTACATTTGACCATGATTGTGTTTATCATGAGCCATTGATAATAGAAATAATATGATGTCTAAATCGAGCAATGATGTATTAATAAATATTGTAATGTTAAAATAATAATAAAACACAGCAATGCAACATCATCAACTTTATTATGTCAATTTACCTTTCTTTATGTACGCATAGTGCTCTTCAGGTTCCTTTCTGCTGCCAAAAAGATCACTGGATATACAAACGCTTGAAAATACATAAGTCAAAGAATTCTATTTTCTACTTAATGTTGTTATGGGCTAAACGTCATTATAATAACCGTTTTTATTATTATTGTTTCATATTTTCTCTTGAATTATTCCTATTACGTAAGTTTTATTGTGAAGAATAAATTTATTTATCAATGAAAAGAAACTATGAACTGTTAACTGAAAAAAATTAAAAACTTATAAATTACCAAAACATAAGCATTTTAAAAACTTAAAATATATTCTTTTAGAAATTATACACTTTTTGGCCATTATTATTGGTTATATAGCCAATAAATAATAAAAAACAATACAAATAAATAATATCTATACTATAGGTCTTTTTTTATTGGCCATAGAAAAGAAACAAGAAGGAAATAGTATCATCTGATTTCTTTCCCTGTTACGAGTCTGGTTCACCTGCGCCCCATAAGAAATATGATGAATGAAAACAAATATATCAAAATTACTTGGAGCTTAACCGTTCACGCGAGTACAGAAACTGACCTTTGATGACACATGGGTTCCACCATGGTTCAATACTTTCACACACGTCAAAAACAGTTTTTTGACAGGAAAAACCTACATTTATTTCAGTTATACAAGAAAATGCTTTTGCTATAGAACACTTCATAAAGGTATCTGACAGGATAAAATCTTTATTTTAAGTGAGATTTTCAAATTATGGTCTACTTTTATAGCCTGTTTTATCAACTTTCTACAACAGCTTTATTATTATTTCGGCGAAATATATTTCCGAAGATACAAGCAAATTACAACAAGATAAAGACAAAAGCATTGTTAAGGCATTTGTTAAAAAGAATTCTCGTTAAATTCGTTTTCTGAAAAATTAATTCTTTTATATTTATCTGCTCATGATAACAGTTCTAGACCAAAATTATTTTATAGTAGCTGTCTAAAATTTTCTGTAATGGTTTAATACATTAGTGTTATTGCTTTGAACTAAAATCTTAGGTTTACGTTAAATACACTTTTAAAATTTGAGTGTCTTAAAATTTATGTATTATCTACATTACGGCGTATTTTGGAGGGGAAAAAATATAGCCCATATTTTTAGTATTTTTTCATGGTTTTAAGATAAAACAATAATACTAAAACAAAAAATAATAACGTTAGTGACCTTTTAAATAAAAACCTTTCAACCTATCAGACGGATACCTTAATAGATAGTTCAAGAGGAAACATTGCGATGTAAAAATTAATAAAGATAATGCACGAGGATATTAGTTGTGTAGAAATCTGGCTGTAAGTCCTCTTGCCTGGAGAAAGCAAATTGTGAAAGTCTTGGCCTATACTATGGTGTTGTATTGATAAATAAGAAGAATGTAAATATAAGTTTTTTCAATACAGAATAGCAGTAGTTGATTAATCTTGAACAAGTTTGGAGAATACAAAAAAAACATTAATTTAAATAACTGTTTATTGCAATTTACAAATATCATACTAAGTTAACTGAAAAATTCCAATATCGTTAAGGCACTTCATTAAAAATGCCTGCAATTTAAGACTTGGATTTCTAACGGATGAAAGTTAGTACAATTATGTGTCATTCAATCATGATAGTGAAATATTTGTTGTTTAAATAAAAAAAAATCTACAAATATAATTTACAAAATATATTATCCGAAAAAAATGTTCTAAAATAATACAAAAATATAAACATTACGATTAGGGACAATTATAAGTGAGAATCTCTGGAATAGCCTCTCATTTCCCAACGCAGAACTAGGATATTCCATAATTTCCCGGTTTTCCTTCCGCGCCGCCAGATTAACGCCAATAATGTCCCAAGTTCAGCCAGCTTGGTGCTTAGTATTGACCCAATGAGCCAGTATTCAAACTAGGAGGTATTCAAACTCTTCGTTGGAGGAGGAAGCACTGTTTCTAGAAATTTAAACGTGTTTCTCATTAATTACTTCAACCTCACTGCCCCAGTATTCCCTGGGAAACGTTAATGGACAGCAAGTTGGGAGGTAATGAGGTCGAATCACAGAATTTGGTTGCGGTTTGGACAGATTTGCGAATAGCAGATATTTGCAGAATGTGGTTTAATTAAATAAGTTAGGGATTTCGTCTTGGAGAATAGAAATGACATTGTATGTAGGTATATTGATACATTGAACAATGAATACAGTTGTACATAGTTACATTGGGTGTAAGTGCAATTGATACATTGGTTTATAGGTAAATTATACATCTAGTTCAATTCTCTATTCTTCGCACCAGATCCGAGAACACTGGAGGCCATCGTATGGAAAGGCCCCCCAAACTTTTTCTAAATCGAGATCTTCAGTTTGCGTGCAAATTTCAGTGCAGAAGAACATGATCTACGTCCTCGTCACCATCACCACATTCACAACGCCCATTTAACAAAATACCAAATCAAAATAAATAGATTTTAAGGTTTCCGTGAGCAGTAAAACCTTGAGTTAATTAAAAACCTGTTGAGAAATTCTTGCACTTTAAACGATGTAAAATAGTCGGAAAGAACATCCATGTACATTGTTCTTTTAATGAGACGATATTCAATGTTCAATGTTCCAGTCTGTGAAAGTCATTACAATTCAACCTACATTCATTGATAACCTAGTCAACCTACATTCATTGATACCTTGCTACGTTGCACTTAGAGTATTTTATTTTTACCTATTATATTGATGAATTTCTCTTTAAATTTGCAGTTATTCATAATGTACTAAAGACAGCATATCATAGTTACAAAATCAGATACACTTAAAAAGATTAACATTAAAAAATTTGATCATATGATTAATGTTATTCAGTACTTACTAACGTCTCATATTCAATTGATGAATAGAGACTAATAGGTGGTTAATGTCGTCCCAAATGACGTGAATTTTTCTGGGCAACCAATTTGAATAAAATTTGATTCCATTTTATTCCACGGCTCAGTTAATAAAATAATATTTTTTCTTTCAAATATAATCTTACAACTTAAAGGTTAGTTGTGTTTCTTGGCATTTTGAAAAATAACTATCCCTATAAAAATATTCCTTTCATAATATATTATTTGATGATATAAAAATGCCGGATAAATCTTCCAATAACGTTCTCGAAACTGTATTTCATCAAATATTTAAGACTAAATCGAATATATGATTTAAAATGTTTTTGTGGGTTTTATTTTGCATTTTTTCATTCTCTTAGAAGAAAAATAACTTAAACTTTGGTTTTAGAGATAGATTTGCCTTTTGTTATATTTCATATTTTGTTATATCATATCCATTTATCTTTAATTAATCAACCAATTTGCTTTTGTTATTTTATACATGTATGTGTATATATGTACGTATGTAGATATGTATGTATACATACGAGAGAGAGAGAATCTGCAACCATTACAAAAAATGTCAACCGTTATCACGTATCCCAATTAATGGCGTAATAAAATTCTAAACTACCAGCGCAGTAAATATGTTTCCACGGTAAATTAGTTTGTTATCCAATATTAACTGACAAGAATTAAAACCGACAATTTATAAACGTCGATATTTTAAGTTATGTGATAGTTAATAAATAGTTAAATATTAAATAAAATCTAGTTGGTGGAAATTTTAATAAAATTAAACTTGTAATTATTATTCTCATATAAAAGAATAAAATAATAATTAAATTGTTTCATTTTAAAATAGGTTTTTACATTATTGGCAATAAGCTAAATGGTTTTACCTAATTTGTTTAATTACTCTGAATAAAAGCTATTTTCAACTTTAGCCAGGCGCACGTTTATATTCAAGTAATAACTTAAATTTCTCCTCTCATGAAATTTTTACCGAAAAATACGTAATGTTCGTCCACTTATACTAATGGCGACTTTGTCATTTATAGTCCATTCTCCCCCCCCCCAGTCATAATATTAAGGACTCTCCACAGCTGTTGCCTCTTTTGCTTGGCAATTGCATCATTTTCCCTAAGTGACGCCAACCCTTCTGTTTGTTTCTTTTTGTTGGAAAGAAAGGCAGTTTTCCGCCCCACCAGCCTGCAATCGGAGAATCAATAGCTATCAGGATCACCCTTCAGGGGCTTGAGATAGTTGTAAGGAGCACTCGATCAGGAAAGCCAGAAGAAATTTCCAAATAATAATAATAACAATAATAATGATAGTGATAATGATAATAAAAATAATAATGATAGTGATAATGATAATAATGATAATAAAAATAATAATGATGATAATAACAATAATTGATAATAAAAATAACAATAATTGATAATGATAATAACAATAATTGATAATGGTAATAACAATAATTGATAATGATAATAACAATAATTGATAATGGTAATAACAATAATTGATAATGATAATAACAATAATTTATAATATTATTATTAATATTATATATTATTAAAATAATAATTATTATTAAAATAATAATTATTAAAATAATAATTATTAATAATAATTCATAATAATAATAATGGTAATGGTAGTAAAGCTGAGGTAATAATAATAACAATAACAATAATAATTATAATAACAATAATAATAATGGTGGTGGTGGTGAAGCTGAGGTAATAATAATAATAATATTAATAGTAATAGTAATAACAATAATAATAGTAATAATAATAATAACAATAATAGTGGTGGTGGTGAAGCTGAGGTAATAATAAGAATGATAACAATAGTAATAACAATAATAATAGTAATAATAATAATAACAATAATAATAATAATAATGGTGGTGGTGGTGAAGCTGAGGTAATAATAAGAATGATAACAATAATAATAACAATAATAAATTACAATAGGCAGTTTTCCCGTAGTGGGTGGCAACAGTTTCAGCGGTATTGTTGTCATTTTTGGTCTTCCTGGAATTACATTTGTTTTGAACAATACAATATTCTTACCTTAATAAAACGAATGTTGGGTACAAACTTTTATTTTAGTAGAACTAAAGCTTATATCTGTTCGTGAATCACGTTAAATTGCTGCCTCACAATTTCGATTAATTTTTCTGCATAAGACAAAATATCATCGAAGCCGAAGTTTTCTGACAACAGGGACGTTTTGAACAACATTGACGAAAGAACTCTAAAATAGACAGATCAGAAGACAAAAACCGCGAAATGATAGAGTGACACCGAAACCGAAACTGAAATCACAGGAAGAACAAATAATAAAAACAGGAGAATTACATAATCTGAAACAACCTCATTAAAATTTCCGAACAAAAAAAAAACCCAAGCTGCTGCTTATAAAGAGTAAATTGTTTCTTCTAGTAGGTCACTTCTTCTCTGAACACTAGTTTAATATTGGAATAGCTTACAAGCACGAAGTCGTGTACGCATTGCTTCAACAATAGATTCGAGGATTTTGTCTTTTAAAATACATGCAAACACTCATTTAAAAGAATTAACCAAACAAAAGTGCTGAAAACGATTTAAGACTCGACGAAAATAATTAAGGCTTTTACAAATTAGCCAAAACAGTTGTGGTGAATCACTTAAATTTTTATTAGTAAGGTGGAATCAAAATTAACCGAAAATAACCATACACTCGATTTATTTTTAGGCTATATCATATGCAACTGTATTTAAGACTCATGCTGTATGTTTTATTGAGCCGTCATATTACTCAGATCTCAATTTCTATTGGCTAGAACATTCAAACTAGCACAACTAGCAAAGTGAGTAAAATAATTTAATTTAGAGTTCTTATGCTATCCCTGGTTTCGTCACGTGCTACTAACCCATTTTTCAAGTTTTCAGTTGACTACAGTGAAAATAATCGATTAAAATTGATATCAAACTGATTTAGAAACTAAAATTAGGTTGCAATTTTGTCAAACAGACAATGAGCGATGGAGAGTAAGAGGTTGCTTTCTTTTTTACACCTCTTTTCTGGTATTATAGAAGGTTTTTGTAGCTCGTATATTTGCTCTTTTATGTCTTGAAGTAGCTAATTTGTTTTAGAACTGCAGTGTTCAACGCTTAAGGTGTACTGGTAAGGGAAGCAGAAAAATTTTGGAAGTGAATGACGTTAATTTGGTTTCATTTGTTTAAAAAGTAGTATTTGTGTGGTAAATAATGTTTCAAAGAATAATGTATTGATTGACAAATAAAATGGTCTAGCTAGTAATACTCGGTTTTTTTTCGACCTCCCACGTAAAATCGAATTTGAAAGTTTGCATAGATCTACTGACCCAAGTTGTATTAACAATGGTTCTTGCGCTCCTAACTGACTATAACCCTTACACAAAAAAAATTTTGATGATCGGTTTCACCAAAAATATGGTTCTTAATAGCAGCAACGGCTGTGTGGTGAAATGTTTCATCATATGTTCGGTATTCAGTTGAACCATTTCTTATATTTTGTCTCCAAAACCTGAAAAATTGTTCAACCGTATACCGAAATAATAGTGAAACATTTCACCACACAGCCGTTGCAGGTACTAGGGACAATTATTATGGTTAAACCAACCACAAAATTTTCAACAATTTAATTACTAGACTGTTCACGCCAAGTACCTACTTTGGCGATGAACACAGTCAATATTAAATACATATTTTCTAAGTTTTGAACTCATTTGGCGACTTCGAAAGTTGGTTTGTCTTGGTTAACCTATAAGATTTAACCTATACGATCTAACCTATAAGATAACCTATAAGATAAACTATAGTATCCTAACCTATAAAATCAGCATTTTATACCAGAATGAAATGAGAGTTGGAAGTTTAAAAGTCCATTAAGCTCTTACGTGTTCTTTGCGGCGACCACGAGATGCTCGCAATATCGAATACACTTTCGTAAGAAATAAAAATTAAAAAAACTAAATGGACTAAATACTAGTTCTTAAAGCTGTGCTATCTAATAGATGTTCTAACCAATATAACTATATTTAAACATAAGTTTTAAATCATACGTAATAGAACTCTTAAAAAATAAAAATGAAATAGATAAATTATTGGATAAATTTATGGTGTATTATGCATTCAACTGATCCCTTAAAAGTATTCATCATAACTTTATTTATAAAATGGCGACTTATGGTTTAAAAATCCTAAAATTGGAACTCTCCCAGAAATGTTAAGAGCATTTATTTGTTTCCATTAAAATATTTCACGAATACAAATGAAGTTCGTTTACATGCTTCCCAAATAGGGGGAAAAACCAACGGCACAATAAATTCTCAAAAATTGTTTTCTGAAAAGCTTCTTTTGGAAGGTTGCCCAATGTCAACCTTACTATCTAAAGTGTCAAACTAAAGTTTAAAGAAAGAATTTTCTTGAAGAATAATCAACACTTGAGGAATTTTTCCTAACCTATTGAAAAAATTTTGTTGGCATCTGAATACCTTATTATTGAGTAAAAAAATCGTACTTTTTAATAAAATATTTTACTTCCAGAATACTTAATCGGAAAAAAAGGACTTGACTAAAATTTTTATGAAATTGTTTCCCTATCAAAACATTTTTTATACAAAATATACAATATTAAACTAGATTATATTTGAATCTCACCTTATTTTTTAAATAAGCAAACACTGAGACAGTTTCACAATTTTCTTTAACGTTTAAAACCCGTACTCCAATTTTCGCTTCCAATGAAGAATTTCTTAACCAGATTAATATTAAGAAGGAAGCTCTTAATGAACATTTGCATTTACTAAGATTTGTTCCTACGCGCTGTAAAAATTTGGAGCAATCTTATAAAAAAAATTGGGTGGCCAGCTAGCTGCCTCCAGCTTCTTGAAGTAACATTATTTCAAAAAATAGGAAGATTACACTATTATGAAATTTACGCTATTTTACTCATATTTTTAAGTGAACCTTACTCCATAAATCTGTAGGCATCTAGGCTGCCACCAGTTTCATAGAGTAACGTTACACCATAATTTACGGGGTAGGAATTTAGTATTAATGACCCAAAAATTACTCTCAAAATCTCTATCCATCCAAATTGCGAATTCAAGTTTCAAGTGTATTATTAACGTAAGAGGGTCAGCTTAAGTTACTCTTTCAAAATTGTAATGATAAAATATTATTGATATTATCCATGTTGATAGATCCTGAGTTTGTTTTATTCCCTCGTTATTTTTTTGTTACATTCGACTTCTTGATTCGAAAAAGTCTTCGTACTTTTTTTCTTATGACTATTCACTTGATTTAAAATTTAGTTTCTGTTTTGTTGACCTCGAATGCATACTATGCAGAAAAAAATATGCAAGATTTTCCCCTAGTCCTTCTTACAAATACATTCTAGGACTAAGCCCGTGAAATTTTCCAAATTCATTAACCATTGAATTAACATGTGAAAGATAGAGATAGTTGATTAATAATACTAAATTCTACAAAGTATTTTAAATTATCGTTGCGTAGTTAAGATAAAATTCGCAACTAAAATAAAAATTAAAATCGACAAATAAAAGGAAATTTCAATGCATTTGTTATTTTCGAACTACTGTTTTCGTATTTTTTCTAAAACTATTATTATTTTTTTTTGTACGAGGGCTGTTTTTGTCAATCTCCGATGGGCTGTAACGAAAAGACGAGTCAAAATGCAAAACAGATTTAAGTAATGTACAATACTGCTTATTTCTCCACATAATCATCTTGACGATTAAAGCATTTGTCATATCTGTAAACAAGCTTTGAATATCCTCTTCATAAAATACAGCCGCCAATGATTTGAAGGGAGTTGTGGCGGTTTCTTTGAGCTCCACGTCAATTTGGTAACGCTACAATCCAAGCCACTATGCTAATCGATAATTCACTTATGGTAAACCTTCGAGTTTCCGTAAACACTTGGGCAACTCGCTGAACAATGCCGTTTGTAGCGACAGACTTGCTTCCTTGGCCCCCTTCTTCTTGAAGATCAATTCGGCCACCTTTAAATTTTCAACAGCATTCACGAACACCGCCATCACTCATAAAAGTGTCTCCTTACACTCTATTCATTCTTCGGTGAATCTCTGTTGCACTGTTCCCTTCTGCCTGCGAGAAACGAATAACAGCTCTCAATTCTCGCTTGGCGGCTACATTTTATGAAGAGGGTTTAAAAGCTTGTTTACAGATATGACAAATGCTTTAATCGTCAAGGTGATTATGTGGATAAATAAGCAGTAATCTACCTTACTTTTGGTAAAAAAATCTTTTTTGTATTTTGACCCGTCTTTTTGTTACAGCCCATCGGAGGTTGAAAAAAAAAACAGCCCTCGTAATTATGTATCTTTTAGACAATTTAAAAAATATAGTGTCATGAAGTAGTACTTAAAATGCATCTATAAAATGATTTCTTTAATTCTTAGACAATTTGTGATTTTCTTTTTTTAATAACGATATACATATCTAGCCAATTTCTAAGTTAGTACTGTTTTTATTTGTATTCCCATATAACACGTCAAAAAAACCTACAAATCTGAAAGAATGGGAAAAATCTTTCGCGAAAGATGGAAGTTTATTTTGTCATGTTGATATTCTCCGAACAAAATACGCAACTATTTTGACCAATGTGATGGGAACAGAACGTCTAGAGAATACAAGAGTTAAATGTGTATTCCACAATATTTAAGGGAAAAAAATGAAGAAGAATTTTATAGGTACTTATAAGACATATTGGAATTTCTGGGAAATAAGCATGGTATTCTATTCTGTAATGGATATTTTTTATTATGTGGAACTGCATTGAAAAGAGATAAACATTCTTTCGTGATTCCTTTTTCGAGGTTTTTCGTTCGTGTTCTTTGGCGATTAATGCACATAAAAGAAATATTAGAAAAGTAAAATCGATTAATGTAAATATTATAAAGGAAGAAGATTAATGTTTCAATATAATTATTAATAAAATGTTTAAAGTATTTCAATAATATGAACATAATTATTTTATAGCCATTGAGTTTTAACTTGAGTTTTTATGTTAGGCTTTTTACTTAAAGTAAAAAACATTTATTCCAAGCAGAAACACTTGTCATTTCAGGATTCACTGAAAAACATTTTATGCTGCTAAATAATAGAAAAATACTATTTATATTCTTATTTTTTTCATTTCATTGTCTCGAGTATTTATTTATATTTTAATAAACTTTAACATGTTTAATTTAAAAAGTAAAATAGTTCACACTCACAAATAAAGTTAGGAATTTTTAATAAATTTCCTATTTAATAGTTCCAATTTTACAGGAATAGTTTTACTATCCATTCTCATAAGAATCCTATCCACGGTTCAAATAACTTTGTGAAACAATATAGTCAGATAATGATAATCCAGTAAAGTTCCATTCCAAATTGGAAATCGATTGCATGAATGACCAAGTCCCTTTAATTCTCTCTCTTCGGATTATTCGGATAATTCCGTTACGTCATTTTAGAATTTCCATCGAAGTGTTGCCACTCTGGAAAGATTAATTCCAAAGCTGTTGATGGGTAAACAGTGATTACTTTATCATCGGATTCGTTTCCGGAATAATTATGTAAAAGCTTTATGTATAAATATGGAATGTTCGGATAAGACGTTTTGGCAAAGATGGGGTACACTGCGATGCAAAAGTTTAGACAATGGCGTAATTTAGCTGTAAAATTTAGAATTGTGTTAGTAGAGTTACAAAAACCTCCTAAACACATTAAAAAAATATTTTGAAATGCTATAAATGAAGCATAATTGTTTGATTCGCTATAACAATATTTTTTTCATGAAATATAAATTTTTATGTTGCAAAAGCTTAAACATAAATACCAGATTATGCTAATTTAAAGTAGATAATGGCCTAATTTAACATTTTTATTGATAAATTATGTATTTCGTATATGATAAAAAAACACTATATCCGGTGAATAAACAGATTTAATAACAATATTGGTTCAATTTACACCAAACAGACAATTTCGCCACTTTAATCTTTATTCAAATCATATTTGCTTCAAATGTATAATTTAACGTCTTTAAATACAAACCGAATGCCTACCGGTCCATCACCTTAATGTTTTGCCACAAATTCGTGGATTTGAAGGCATACATTGACCAATTTTCTTGATGAAACGTGCAATCTTTCCCATATGAAATCACAGCGACATATTTTCTTTTTTGCACTATTAGTACAATGCAGAGATAGTCACCTTTTCAAAAACGACAAAAAGTTGGACATTTCAACGTTAATACCCTCCTCACCACAAACGTTCCACCTTGATGCTTGAGTTTTTGAGGGGAAAAACCAGTGTTTTCAAAATCTTATTTTTCAATATTCGGTTAAACCGAACGTGTTTAAATATTACTAAAGAGACCAGTTAAATTATAACGGGTTCAAAGAAACCGTTTTTTTTCCCCAAGAGATTTCAAGCTTTAGTATAAAGAAGGAACTCTCGTAATGATGAGGAGTGAATTTACGTTGAAATGCCCGACTTTTTTGGCGTTTTTGAAGAGGTGACTTTCTCTGCATTGTATTAAAGTATAAAAAAGTACAATATGTCGCTATTTTGTGATTAAATATGCGAAAGACTGCACTTTTCATTAAGAAAATCGGTCAATGCATGTCTCTAAATCCACGAATTCGTGGCAAAACTTTAAGGCGATGAACTGGTAGGCATTCGGTTCGTATATAGAGACGTTAAATTGTACATTTGAAGCAAATATGATTTGCATAAAGATTTAAAGTGGCTATATTAGTCCAGTAACTTTGTCGACTGAGAGTATGGGGTAGTATGCATCAAATCTCCGGTAGCTCTGATTTTTTGCAGACTTGTTTGTGATGTTGGCCTAATGAGTAATCCAAGTTTGTGACCTCGAGCGCCGAACGCAACTTTGTCAAAAATCGAAAAAAACGCGTGAAAAATCGGGGTGTTTTAAAAATTTACGAGATTATAACCCTAAAGGACTAGTTTGTGAAAAATGTTTCAACTAACGTTTTTAAAGTACATTCAATTTACTACACTATGATACTAGAACTGTCTCTGTAGACCCAGTAGTTTCCGAGAATAATCCTTTCAAAGTTTGTCATTTTATCAAGAAAATGAGACACACAACAATGAGTGCAACAATAGTTAAGTTTATTTTTTAGGAAATTGAGAAATATTTAAACTCAAAAAATTAAATTATTTGGCCCTCTTGGAAGGTTGATGTTCATCCATATCTGGATCGACGTATTAGGATGGCATATTCCCAAGTCGTTCGATTTTTGACAAAATTGCGTTATTCGCTCGAGGTCACAAACTTGGATTATTCATTAGGCCTACATCATAAACAGGTCTGCAAAAAATCAGAACTACCGAATTTGACGCATACTGTGATGTATAAAGTTACTGGGCTAATTGTCTGTTTCGTGTAAAATTAAACCAATATTGTTATTAAATCTGTTTATTCACCGAATATCGTGTTTTTTTTTAATTTTTTCATATAAAAAAATATATAATTTATCAATAAAAATGCAAAATTAGACCATTATCTACTTTAAATTAACATAATCTCGTATTTGTGTCTCGTTTTGCAACATACAAATTTATATTTCATGAAAAAAATATATTGTTATAGCAAATCAAACAATTATGTTTCAATTAAAGCATTTCAAATTTTTTTTATATGTTTAGGGGGATTTTGTAACTCTGCTATCACAAATCTAAATTTTACAGCTAAATTACACCATTGTCTAAACCTCTAAACTTTTGCATAGCAGTGTATTAACTTATTTAATAAGTAAATCCTACTTGCAATTTGTGTTCTGAATGCTAATAGGGGTTAGAAGAAGTATTGCAATATATCTTATTAGGGCTATCTCATTCAAATCAGCTCACATAAATAAATATTTGCAAGAAATATCCAGCCATATAAAAAAATATTGGTCTTCTGAAATATAACGAAAACTCTAATAAAAATTGTTAGAAAAAAAACGAATATTTATGTTATTTTTTCACCGGAAAACTTCGCAAGTTTTAGCTTTGAAACTTAAAACTTTCGCTTAAAAAAACCACTTTCATTTTTTCTGAACCATTAAAAAATAATCAAAATCAACTTCCGTATTTTCAAACTTCAAATTGCGTTAAGGGGACGCGGTACCCAAAAATTAAATCCAGTATTTTTATCGCTAGCATTCAAATTAAATTATTTTTACAAAGAACTAACATTCAATAAACATATACGAAAAAATTATTAATATTGAAACGTAAGTGTTTTCAAAAAAATTAAAAAATATATAAAAAATAACGTTTTTTCAAAATACTACACCTACTACAATTTAAAGAATTTTTTTAATAGATTTTTTTTTCAAAATGTTCCCACAACATCTATTAATAAAAGTTGGTATGGATATTGAGCTGTCAGTTAAACAAAAATAGTTATGTAGCTTTATGTATAAAAATGGCCAAAAAATAAGATTTTTTGTAAATTTTCAACTTCATCGTTTTTTTTAAAATCTAATCACACTAGAACTTATCCCATACCAACTTTTGTTAAACCCATATTTTTAAACACAGGAAAAAAATTTGAAACTCTATATTAATTTACTTAAAAGCCTTAGGGTTTAAACTATTCACAAGCTGAAAAAATTAAAAATTTTAAAAATCAACATAAAATTTCAAAAACCGTTTTACCTAACCACTATATCATTTTCAATAAACCTCCTCCATTATAAAGGATACCTTATTTTTTGCAATAGCCTTAGCTCACAGCATTCGAAAATGTTTAATTATTTTCTGGGCAGCCCTAAATTTTGGGTAATGCGTCCCCTTAAACACATTTTAAAATATCCATTCCAATCGCTTCAAAACTAAACCGATTTCAGTTTCCATTTTCAAACACGATCCCAAGAAAACTATCAAAATAGTTGAAACTCCACTTAAATAAAGCTTTCTTCAACTAAAAATAAAAATCTCAACGTTATTTTGTGCAATCTCGTTTACTCAGTGAGTGCACCCCGTTTACTCTTCCTCCGCAAGAAGACCAGCTAATGCGGGCTGTCAAATATAATTCTCTCAGCCTGAGAAACTGCTGATCATTCGAAGCTAATTTCCGGGAAGATATTTACAATCTTCAGATACTTGAGTTTGTTCCGCATCGTTGAGTTTAAGCCTTTTGTCGGGATTATAGAGGTAAAAGATTGGCCTCTTAGAAAATCAGAACCTTGAGACCACAAAAAAGTTTTTAAAGTATTCTTTATTTGAGGAGAATAAAAGCCAAGGAGTACATGACTACACATAGATGATGATAAAAACTATTGGTGCGCAACAGTACACCACTTTCAATTACCGCTCAATAAACCAATGCACACATTTAAAGGTAATTATATATCTTATACGGTAATTTCCATAACTTTAAAACCTAAAAAGTTCTATCGAAGATACCCCTTGTGCATGTGCAATTTCCCCGAAAACCTTATTATGACGTCTGACAAATACTGCAAACTCGTGTACCAAATTTGAAGTCTGTAGCTTTCTTCACTTTTCAGCAAACCTTTTAAAGCCAAAAAAGTTCGATAGCAGCTTTTTCTTGAGCCTGTTGCAATTTTCTCGAAAACATATTTATGTTGTCGATACATACTAGGAACTTTTGTACTAAAATCATCACCCTTCAAAACGCGTCAAATACACAATATCTCCATTTTCAAATTTCAACCCCGTCACACTACTTTCACTACCTTATATTTCGTATTAGGTAATTAAAAGTAATAAGATTATTAGGGTCTCAGGGGAAGAAGCTGACATTTTAGAGGTTGAACTTATACCATTTGCTAGATACACTGCTCAAAACAATTAGGGGAGCACTTTGCGTGCCTTTGTTACCCTTCCAGTCCAACATTTTAAATTTTTATTCTAAAATTCTAAAATTTGTGAAGTAGATTCATCATGCATCCAGAATGAAATAGTAAAAAACAGGGGCGGAAATCTTAATTTTTTTAACTAAAATTTAAAGGGGAAAAATTGGAATCAAAACTTTTGACTAAATTATAACAATGATTTTTTCAAAACTTTATTTGCTAAAAAAAAAATGCAAGCATGAAGAATTTAGGTCAATTTATTTGCTAAAATTGCTTTAGAGGGAAATTTATTTTACCATTTTTTTCACATTTTCATTTAATTAAAACAAACATCATTTAATTCTTCAAAAGACACGATTTCTCCATCTAAAGATACATAAGTGCGAGCTTAACTTAGTAAGAAAAAATCGCAAGCTGATGATTCCAAATGGAATCATTGGGGGTAAAAGGGTTTAAACCATGCGCTCCCCTAATTGTTTTGAGCACTGTAGATACACTTTTCATGAATTCCCTTGTATCCCTTTAAAAACAGCAGTATTTGACTGCACAAGAAACCATTTTGTGCTCTTAACTTCAATACTAAAATATTACACTAGTACCATTTTGCTTCAAGGCTCCTTATTTGCTGTTGAATTCTACTGTGTATTTTTGAAGGCGATAAAAAAAATATTCACAGTTATGATCATCAGAGACAGAAGATTGCTTGTTCGAATAAAACATATTACGGCAATAAGTATCTGAGAAAAGAAAGATATGGAAACGGGGGGGGGGGGGGGAGTTAATGTTCTTAAATTCAAATATTTCAGTTTAACCGAAAAAACTTCTTCATACATTAATACTGGAATTATTTTAGGGGATATCCTTTAATCTAGATTATACAAAAAGTGATTACCAGTGAGCGCTTGTTAAAAAACACAAAACGATGAGTACGAATTACAAATTGAATGGTTGTTGCCACAAAGTGATTTTAGAGAAATAGGAACTTTAAAAAAGCGATGTTTTTAATATAGAATATAGAACGAAAAATTTTCTAAAATATTCTTTAAATAATTCTTTCTTTGTTTTATAGTGACCGCGAAACCTAAATATGTCTTTGTGCAAATTTTTTCGAACAGTTTGTGAACAGAACAGTTTTTCAAACAGAACTCGTCGAGTAGTTTCTAAGTCTATTCGTCACAAAAATAAAAATAATAAAACTTCTGTTTATATACACTCTTAAAACAAACGAGCGGTTTTAACTCAGTCTGAGTTAATTTCCACTCCTTTCCGTGCCGAAAATGCACTTCTCCTATAGGAGTGAATTTCACTCTTTTTCTGAGTGGGTTAAATAAATAAAAGAAAACAATCTGCGTCCTACACTCTTAAAACGAGCGGTTTTAACTCAGTCTGAGTTAAATTTCACTCCTTTCCGGTGCCGAAAATGCACTTCTCCTATAGGAGTGAATTTCACTCTTTTGTTTTAAGAGTGTATATTCTATGACAGATATGTGTAAAAGATGAAGACATAAAACAAACTGCTTTCGAAAAATAGTATCAAACAAAATGAACCATAAAGTTTTAGTTCTTACACAAAAGAAAAATTCTTTAAAAGATTAGTAAGCTTAATCATTTTTCGGTAGAATAAACATTAATATATTGATTTTATATGGTGTTATAAAATCTGTCACTTGAAATAATATTTTTTCCCGTTTAAACGAGATATTTTTTTCGTCATTCTTTTGAATATCCATTTAAACACTCTACAACGAGTGAAAATTTTATGCCAGTCAAAGGATAATTCTTCTTAAAGAAAATTCCAGAGTTTAAAAGATTAATGGGATTTGCTGCTTTCTACATTATAAATATGTTTAAATAAAGTAAACATATTGCAAAAATGTATACATAACACTCCAAAAAAAATTATTCGTAAAATGGCATATTTTAAGTCGCATAATAAAAATGTCAGGATAGTTTTATGAATATTTTAAACACTACATATTTAACTTTGTTATAGTTTGAATAAACGATCAACATACACGCGAACAAATCGTTTTTCCCCTCAAAATATGGCAACCTTTAAATTTCCTTTTTCAAAATATTTATTCAAAAATAATGGTTCGATTTAAATGCAAATCATAAAAGTACATAATTTTTTTTTTATTTGTGTAGCGAAAAACCTTTGACATTTCTGGTTCAAGAAGTCTGTTTAAAGCACTGTTAAAAATAATAGCTCAAGGTTGAACCAAATTACGGTTCAAAGTTGCTGCAACCATGATTTTTAGACTTTAGAACCATAAAACGGTGTTTTCAAATTGCTTAACTATGGTGATAGTTCGAACCATATGCGGGATTTTCCCAACTCGTCACTATAGTGAAAGGTTGAACCATAATATGATGCATTTCCAACGCGAAAATATAGTGAAAGGTTGAACCATAATATGATGCATTTCCAACGCGAAAATATAGTGAAAGGTTGAACCATAAAAAGGTTCTCCCAATTCATAACAATAGTGAAAGGTTGAACCATACTTGTTTTTTTTTGTGTATTCATGAATTAATAATGATATATAATAATATTTGTATCAGGATGTCACTCCCACAGTAAATTTTAATGATGCATGTAAATTCAATATAAACTTCATAAATATTTATTTTAATCTTTAAACAAAGTAAATAAAATAGTTATATTGAAAAATGCTTTATATGATGGTAGGCATTTTTTTTAAATAAAATAAAAGAATACTGGTGAGAAAAACAGTATTTTGTAACACTATTTTCAATATTTTGGATTTAAAAAATATTTTAAATACTATTCTAATCAGCATTACATACCTATTATTAAAAACTATTTTCTATATTATTTTAAAACAAGAGAACTTAGCTAAAGGATTTTTCAGTGGAGTTATTTTAAAACATTTTTAATATAATTTGAGTATTTTCTTTACTTTGTTTAAAGGTTATATTGAATTAACATGCAACATAAAAAATTTACTGAGTGACATCCTAATGCAAATATTACTTAATACTTTATTTAATCATGAAATTTCGCAATTTAAAAATAAACTTTTAAAACATTTCATTAAATAACTGTTTTCTATTTAATGCACTTTTAAATTTAATTAGGTTTTCAAGCAATTTCTCTCAAACCAATAAGTATGAGGTAAATAGTAAAACATAGAAAACAATAAAAAAAACTAACAAAACATTTTATTTATTAAGATTGAGTGCTATAAACATATACAAAACATCATCAGAGAGGCTTTATTTGCTAAATTTCACAACCGTTGAGAGTAAACCTTGTATCTTTGATTGCAAGACAGAGGGGAAACATTTAGTCATTATGGTGTTACTATTATGCTTTTATTTAGGTATATTGGAAATATGTATTAACTGGAAGGGAATAGCTAACCTACGTTAAATTTTCAACTTCGCCGAAAGCCGCTAATGCCAAAATTCAATCCACCATTACGCTATCTTAACATCAGAAAACAAAACAGACATTCCTCCTCTGGTATGGTTGGAAAAGTTTTATAAAGAACAAATTCCTTATTTATGCTGAATATATATTCCGGTTAACCTAAAGAATCGTGGCCGGTAATTTTACGCCAAATCTGTTAACCCCGATGGCAACCTTTGGCGAAATTAACAATTGCATTGACAATTTCTAAATGTTAATCTATTTAAATCTTAAACGCATATAATTTATTCTGAAGTTTTCTTATACTAATATTTTATTAATTAGATGCTTAATAATTTTAAATAATTATTTACTTTTTTAAAATTAATTTTTTAAGTTAGGCATTTTTAAAGTTCCAATTTTTTTTTATAAATCTGGTTTGCAATTTAATGAATTTTTCCGTTGTTTTAAGTCGGCCATTTTGAAATTAGGTAGTATTTTTGGTCATTTCGAGATGGCAACCATCTCGGCAAGTGCCGGGGTTTGTTATCATTTCGACTTGGCGACATTTTTGAAAATTCGCCAAATCCGGCCACAATTCTTTAGGTTAACCTATATTCCTCCATATCTTCATTTATTACCATTTGTAAACATCAATTAAATTAAATTCGGAAACATAATTAAAATCTAGTTGAGGAAATCTGATCCACCATAAAAAAAAATCAAAAGATTTAAAATCAACAAACAAAATAAAATACTGATATTCAAATAACAATCCAGAAAATTAAACCCACGTGCTCTTTTTTTTCTTAATTTTCGTTCACGCTGAACGCGCTGAAATTTCTTAAATTAAATTAAAAAGTATAAATTCTAATCTTACAATGTTATTCCTATGGGGAAATCAGATCACGTGTTGCACTCATACACCCTTTAAGTTCGAATAAAAAGTATCCTATAGCCTATTCCTGGTTCTAAGCTACCTCCCCACCAATTTTCAGCCAAATCAGTTCAGCCGTTCTTGAGTTATAAATAATGTAACTAACACGACTTTCTTTTATATATATAGATATATTACGATCTGGTTAAATTATTAAACTTTTCAGATTATCGGACTACACTCTGGTTCAAAAGTTAAGCAAGAATTTGTAAAATGCAAAACAAATATGCTCAAAATCACTTCTGGAGAATTGTATACACATAAGATAAAACATTATGCACATGCAAAAAATTTCAATTAACGATATATCGTAAATCTCGTACATTTTGTTCATGTGCACAATGTCTTATCTTTATCATACAATTCATCTCAAATGATTTTAAATCAAAACATTATTGACAATCTTTGGGAGCAGACAAGTTAGTTGAGTGCTGATAGTTGTCACAAGAGGAAATTTTTTTAAACAAACTGTAGTTTACAGGAGACTCAGACACATGGGTCTCTATGCCTCATGACCAGCCGCTTGCATTTACAGTAGCCTCGATTCCCCAATCTTCACTTATAATAATATCATAAAAATATAAATGTATGTTGAGCATACTACCTTGATAGCATGTCTATGTTTCTCAGCAGATTTTACTGACATTTACTTGGCAGTTATTTCATGTATGCAATTTCATTCTATTAGTAAAGTAATCCTCAATACAGATTAAATTATAGTATTATCTGCCGATTTAAATTATATAGTATTATCTGCCTACTACCCCAATGTGTGTTAGTAATCTAATGTGATTCCCAATTACCAGAGATTTTCTCTTATACGATGTTCTAGTTGGCCCATTTATGTTGGATAATTGAGACTCCATTTACCTAATTGTTTCAGAAAAATGTAAAATTAATCATTTTCCTTGCACGTGAGAATTCCTAGTTACAATGTTAACAGAGTAAATAACGGATTACCATCAATTAGATATAACACTAACTAAGCAATATACAACAGAAAAACTCAAAACAAGTAATATACATATTAAAAACTCACCTGACGAAAAAAATATTCAATAGGCTCTATGAACAGGAATGGTAGAAAATAAATTCCAAGTGTTGCTTCTTTAACACCTGTCGATGAGTCCTCAAGAAACGCACCTTCAAAGTATCTGTACACGCCCTCCTCATATAGAGATTTCTTTTTCTGTGGTAAATAGATTGAATTACTCCAAAACACTTTATTTTTGTACACAGCTTCTTTTCAACGAAAAGAAAAATTTGAAGATCTAACTGAATTACCAACCAATGTCTACCATTCCATGTCCTAGATATTTTATTCAATTCTCGGTCCATTAGTTTCATCTCTGAAAAAGTTGTCTACCTCTCGAAATGGCAAATATCTCTCGACAGCCTTATTCAACTTGTTTAGAGTTTTAGACCAATAAAAAAGGGCTTCTGGCTTGAAATGATGTTTCGATGTGATATATGGCATTAAATAAATCTATACTTTAAAATAAATAAACCCGATAGAAGTAGAGGGGGAAGTATAACTTCAACTTTGTCAGCGATTGAATTATGATATTCGTTATATTTATTATCTTCTTCGTAATAGAAATTTGTTACTTCGAAAAAAACTATTTACACGAATGCATATTTACAAAACATTTGGGTACTGCAGAAGATTTTTGTTAATGTACAACTCGTTTCTTTAAATATAAATTTTTAATTTGTAATTTAACTTTCGTGGAACAGAAATGTAACTTTTCGTAAACATCAAGAATTTTAAATGTCTCACAGTTGCTAGGTTACGGAGAGTTGCACTCAATATTCGTAATTAAAAAGTAGGTTTGTAACATGAAATCTGCAAGAGTCCACATATTTTGCATAAAGTAAAACACGGCTGAACACAAATAATGTCATTTTTAATAGTACGAGAAGTTTGGCTATTTCAATTTAATTTTGAATTCAAATTTTATTACGGCACGAAAAATTAATTTATTATTAAAAGTTAAATTTCATATTCCTTTACATAAATGTAAAATTCAAAGACATACAAGTTTCGATTTTTGAATTATAATATTTTCAAAACATACTATTTTAATTACTTTTAAAAAAAAATTTAATACGATTTTTGTGGCAAATGTGATCTAATTTAAAAAATAGTGCTTAAGCTTTATAAATTCAAAAAACCCATTCAACTATTTCAATTTAATTTATTTCCAAAAAAAACACGGCTGAATTGTTTTAAGTTCAAAAAAAGATTAATTTTTATCATACAATTTCCCAAACTTTACCCAACAGTCTTTCGAAGACACTTTTTATAATTTTTAAATTATTTTACAGTTTCAAAAAATATAATGCAAGAATGTTAAAATAAGCAAATTCAATTTTCCTTATATCAAAAATTCGCTCTAAGCGCTTTTCGTACATCAAAATAAACTTTTAAAATTAACAATGTGGTCATGCAGAACCAAACCAATTTATCGACTAATAAAATTTTTTTTCCAAAATTTTTATTTTTAGTTTGAACGAAAATTTTTAAACTCTATTTATGAAATGAACAGTGAAAATGTTGAAGTTGGATTGTGATTTTATTTCAACTTGTTAAATGTTTTAGTTTCGTACAATTTTACAAATTTATTGATTTTTAATAAATATATGTACCTAACTATTTTTGTATCAAAATGAGTAAATGCTGTGATTGTCGGATCATACTAATGAATATATGAATAAAATAGAAGATGTTATTGTCACTTTAAAAATTTAGTTAATAAAATGTAATTTAAATGTTTTAGAATTTGATTACCTATCTGAGTTTGGCTTAATGACATCCATTTGCGCTTGGACTTTGAGTTCTTTCGTGAAAGTGGGTGACAGACAGACGGACGGACAGACAGACGGACTGAACGATTATAAAACCTTCCACTTTTTACGTTATAAACGTAGTGTGGAAGCTAAAACTAACTTATTGTTTACACGCATGAAAATCCTGCAAGAGTCAACAATATTTTCATAAAGTTAAAATTCTCACGGTTGACGGTAAGAATGTCATTTTTATATAGTACGAGAGTCTTGACTTATTTCAATTGCAATTTTGCAATTCAAATAAGTCACGACACGAATAAATGTATTTCATTCATCTACGAATAGTTGGAATTTCCGAATTCATTACATAAAAGTAGAAGTAAAGAGACACAAGTTTCGATTTTTGAATTATAATATGGCAAATCATTACTATTTTAAACTTTAAAAAAAAATTTAATACCATATTTATTGGGTACAAAATCGTGACTAATTTTAAACCAAATATGTTAAACCTTATACAACCTGTACAAAAATACCATTCAATTATACGGAATAAGATATTTGACAAAAAAAAACACGCGAATACGTTTTCATTAGCAAACAGCATTCAATATTTTACTCATCACGAATTCACGAACTTTACCTCAAAAGAACTTAAGAGACCTTTTTTAAAACTGATATCACTTAAAACTAGTGCTTATACAGAATTTTCATCAAAATAAGCAGAAATTTAGATATCAGCAAGATTCAATTTCCCAGTAAAATATCAAAAACTTTACGCTTTAAGCGCTTTTCGTGGCGATCAAAACTAAATTTTTAAATTAACAAACGTGGTCATGCAGGTTACGAAACCAATTTACGAGTAGAGTAAAACTTTTCTGGTTATAGCTTTCCAAATAATTTTTCAGACTTTTTAGTTTGACGAGATAATTTTTAAAAACTCTTATTTAGTGAAATGAATCATTAAAATGTTGAAGTTTGTTGATTGTGATTTTTATCGTTTTAAACTTGTTGACATATGGCGTTATATTTTCGTAACAATTTTTACAAATATTATTGATGGTTTAAACAAATATATATACCTACTATTTTTAAAGTAATAAAAATATTTAAAATGCCGTAATTTCACATCATACTATTATGAATATATTGAATTTAAAATTAGGAGTATAGTTTTCGTCACTTACACCTTACGGTCATAAAATGTAATTATGAATGTTTTAGTATTTCCTATTCATCATCAGTATTGGCTTGACAGCCATTGTGCGCTTTGGCCATCTTTAGAAGTCTCTTCCTCTTCGATTCTGAGCTTTTTCTAAAAATCTATCTCCAGTTCTTAGCCTTCAAGATGGCGAAATCCTCTTCCAGGCAGTCCTTCCACCTCTTCTTCGGGCTTCCTCTTGGTCTTTCACAAAAAGGAGTTGATTTGAAAACCCTAATCGGCATTCTTTCAGCTTTCATTTTCAGAAGGTAGCCTACCCATCTTATTCTATTTAATTCTATAGATTACATTAGGTCCTAACATTTATAGATTTTGTATAACTCAAAGTCATGCCTTTTTTTCCAAGTGTTATTCTCCAAGACATCACCACAAATAGCTCTCAAGACCTTCCTCTCAAATGCCACTAGGCTCTTCCTTCTTTCCCTGTCAAGGTCCAAGTCTCTGAGGCATAGATTAAAACGGATCTAATCAATGTTTTGTATAACATAATTTTTGTCCTTCTCTTAATTAAATGGAATTTTAGAAGAGGTCTTAGACAAAAGAAACAACTATTCACAGAAATAATTCTCTTTCTGATTTCTGGATTAATGTCATTCTGGTAAATTATCTCCTATCCCAAAAACGTACAGTTTTTCACAGATTCAATTATGAAAGGGCCAATCTCAAATGTTTAGTATTTCCTTATTATTAATGTCGAAGACTAAAGAAGTATCTCCTATTTATGAGAAGTCGTCACCTTTCTCTATTTCGACAAATTTTGGAAATTTATTACAATATTCTAAATCAAACTTGCATTTCAATTTAGATAAAAATGAAGAGGACTATAACAAGTTACTTAATAATCGAAAAATATAATGAAAACGACAAAATTTTAAAAGGGCATTCTAATAAACTGGAAATTTAAGGAAAAAACTCAAATTTTATACCATTATTCCTAAAATCAATTTCCTTGGTAGCTTTAAAAACACCAAAAAAAATTTCTGGTGTCCCTCAATAAGGTCACCCGAAAAAGCACTGATCGATATAGAATAATGGAAAGACGCAATAAGTCACTCGGAATCAATAATGGAGGACAAGACAAAACGCGCCAAAGAACTTTTGCAATTACGTCGGGCAAGGACTTGAATTCCAACTTCTTTACACATTTTGCATCACTTCATGACCAGATTTATTGTTCTTCTGGGATGTCGATTTCATTATGGTTCCATGTTCCATTTTCACGCTTCATCTTCACTCGATCGATTATTAATTTTGAGTTATGGGCAATAAAACATTCGATCGTTTTGGGAGTGGTACTTTGATTCCGTCGCTTTGCTTTTTGAACGGAATGTTACGACTTGGCTCGTAAAAATGATGTCATAAGATGAAGGAGAGAGTTGACTGTAAAATAGGCAATGATTTTATGTAATGTTGCCTAGAACGAAATACCTTTAAAGGTTAATTTCAAAATTTATGGATGGGGTCTTTTTCCATTTTATGGTTAAGAAGACCATTATAGGAGTAGCAAAGTATTTTAGACAAAAAGAAAGAAAGCAACCAAAATGCATGAAAGTTAAAATGCGTACTTTCGTCGGTCTAAAATCCTTTCAAATGTTCACTTGTTTACAACTTATGTAATTGATAGAATATATTTTTCATGCAAACTTTAATATTTTTTATTAAACATCTATCATTACCAACTTTGTACCTAGTTTTAGTGGCGATATTCAGTTGAGGAGTTACTGAATAATAGGTACACCCAAATAAAACTTATGTTGACTTTTAATACAAAAATAGTTTTTTTCCCGGTGATTACGGTTGTGTTAAAACAATACAAAAAGTGTATTGTGACCAAATATTAATGCATTGAAAATTGTGTTGTAGGAGCAGCACGCATGTATTCTTCCAAAATGTATTGAAGAATACATTTGTACAATTGGGAAGGGGGGAGCATCTGCTCTTTAATGTTTCGGATAAATAGCTATACTAAAGCTTGAAAAATATATGTTTTGGCACTTTAAAATGAATGTTATAGTTTGATAGATAGATATTTTAAAAATGTATATAGTTTACGGTTGTTTTGGTCAATAATTAACATTTTCTCTCGCAATCGCCAGTTGCATTGGAAAAACACAAATTTGTGTTCGTATGTTACCAACCCAATTTTTGCGATATTTTGTATCTCAACACAGTATTGTAATGTTGCCATTTTTTTTAAATATGTGTTCCACTAGTGCTGTTGGAATACTAGTTATTTCTGAAAGTGTATAGGCATATAGCTACACTCTTAAAACAAACGAGCGGTTTTAACTCAGTCTGAGTTAATTTCCACTCCTTTCCGTGCCGAAAATGCACTTCTCCTATAGGAGTGAATTTCACTCTTTTTCGGAGTGGGTAAAAGAAATAAAAGAATACAAACTGCGTCCTACACTCTTAAAACGAGCGGTTTTAACTCAGTCTGAGTTAATTTCTACTCCTTTCCGGTGTCGAAAATGCACTTCTCCTATAGGAGTGAATTTCACTCTTTTGTTTTAAGAGTGTACATTCCCTCTAAACTAATCTTGTTTTGAAACATTAACACAAAGAAAGTTACATATTTAAGTAAGTATAAGAAGTAGTAATGTTAAATTTGGACTAGTTCGAATTCATTTACCTGCAACTCAATTCTTAAATAACTTACATCTATTTTTTAACCCATTTTCTAAAATCCATTTTCTTTATTACAGATCATAAATGCAAGACATTTTCAAGAAGTCCTCAAATATTCAGCCACTATGAAAACCAGAACCGTATATATCTCCACCATTCAAATACGTTCCACTAACTAAACAACAAACATCAAGAGCCAAGAAAAAAATCTCTTCCATTTCGTAAACTTTAGTAAAGATAAGAATAGAAAAAATATCTGGTTGTGTCAAGCTGCACTCCCAAAGAAATGGAAAAGGAATTCTTTTTTTGCTGCGAAATGTCTCTGACGGATATGGAAAAGGTTTCTCTTCTTGCTACCGCCGAATGTCACTTTAGCGAGTGATAGATCTTTGGAACGCTGAATACATAGAACCCGCAATCTTTCCTAGATGTCTTGGAGCACTGATTCGAAAGATAAAAATAACCGTATATAAATAGGTACTAGGGTTCGTATTGCTGGCAATTGATCTTGATAAAGGATTTTTTGAGGTATTCAGGAAAACGTGTGCATTTTTTACAGTTCTTACGCTACAAATATTTGTCATAAAGTTTTAACCGTGGTTTATAAATGAATAGTAGTGGAGTACAGCAGAGACGTATTCTACAGCACATTTGTAAAACTAATTTTGTGCTAGTGTAACAAAAGTAGAATGGAATAGTTTGAGGAAAACAAAATTGAAAAAAAGATAAATTCATCGCTCGTCCATGGATTTAAATTTTATTGTGGTTGTTGGCTGTATACAGACATTTAGAAGTATTACTAATTGCCATAATAAACAGTAACTAAAACTTTTTTACGTTTTGAATGATATATTTTAAGGTGACAAGTAATAAGATGCCTATTCTAAACCGCATGTAGTATTTATTTCAGAAACATTTGATTTTCTTTATATTTTAGAAGAAACATTCATATTGATCTCCAACTCTTATACAAAGGATTTTATCAAACACATATATTGACGAAGATACCCCATACGAATACCTTTAATCACAATGAGCTCTTTTGTACCAAATCACTGATCACTCTAATATCTGAGCTTATCTTAATGGCATTTATTACCTGATAATACAATACCACATCCATGAGTTTATATTTCTGAAATATTCACTGAAAAAACCAAGACATCATACCACAAATAAAAACTATTTTGGCCATTCAAATTGCTAGTTTTGAATTTTAGTCCACTGCACTAGCATTCGATTATCAGGCAAGATATCAAGGAACAATGTTCCGGACCTATAAGAAGGCAAAAGAGAAAGAAATATCGTGTTAAATGGAAACCGTTAACAGACCAATGATGAGCCAATCTCAGGCAGTTTTTAACGAGAGTACTACAGCCACTGTGTACCTCACCACTCCGGTCACCAGCGCCCCCTTTGGGAGGCACAACAAATCAACATTTCCTGGTGGGAAACTTATGCCTCCTAGGCCAACAGGTAAGGGTGATCATTGTGTTAAAAGTAGATAGTGAGGTTTTATAAATTGTATCAACTTTAAAAATTGGTAGATTGTATCTGAAAGAAATTTTATAACTCACAAAAAGTAAAATTGCCCTGTAGCAATGCAAAAAATAAAAATAATAAATTTACCTAGAAAAGGAGGCTATAACAAACAGGGCTTAGTAGAAAAACCATTTTTCAAGCAGTATAGCTCAACAACAAATTTTTTTCTGGGAATGTTTCTGGTTTCTTTCATTTTACTTTTATTTAAAAAAAATTGTATTTAGAAACTGAATGTGGCAATAGCTGGGAAAGTTGGAAAATCCCCTTCAAAACAATACGAATTTTTCAAATACATGTAAAATGCTAGCATTTTAACCTGTAAATATTTTCATTTAATCTGTTTGTAATAGCTAAAATAATAACTCGAATAATTCAATTTTTTTTATTTCTAATTAAGTTACACAAATGATTTCTAGTTTATATTTGGGGTGGTAGAAACCGTGGGGAAAATGTATCAAACTTCAATGCCATTTAAGAAATAGCGTCAAGAACAAGAAACCTGGCAGTACGTTTTTTTTTTCAAGTGATTTTTTTTTCGCATTTTTAAATTCCTTTTTCAAGTGAAATCAAAGTTTGTGTTTTTTTAAGCTGACGGAAACTGCAACTTCATTAGCTACCGAAAAAATGAATAAGAACAGAAGTTGTTAGTTTGTTTAACTTATCCCACGTAAACTAAATCAGTGAAAGTCTACCAGAGGTATCCTAAACTCAAACCATGATTGACGAATAATAATATAACAGTATTTTTAGTATTAACTATGTTTCTTAACCTAATTTTCGATTTTTTTTTACTAAGATGAACTATAAATATTAAAATATTTAAGTTAATTGGAAAGCTTTATTCTATACAAACGATAAACTATATTTAATTTTATGTTCCTGGTTAGGCACTGAGGTAAAACTATGTTTCTTTTAATTGAAAAATTCTAAACTAAAGACATTTTCATATCAAAATACAATAATTTAAGTGAAATCATTAATTTCTAGAAAACGTAACATTTCTCAATGAAAACATTTTAATAGCTGGACACGAACATTAAACTCTAAATCCTGTTTTTCTTCCACTTCCATTCTACATTAAATCTTAGCTTTACAAGGCTGCTCAATTAAATTTTCCTTAAAGTCAGGAACTAATTGAAAAGCTTAGTGGAAAAACGTGCTAAATGACATTTTTGAAAAAAAAGGATTTTGGGGTCAATAAACATGTTACTAACTTTTTTAACGATAGCAAGTTTCCCCTTTTTCCGAACTTTTAAGTTTAGTATATTTTTTACGGTTTGCAAGTACCGTTTGCAACAGATCTGAGTGCAAACGAAAATCTTTAAAGCTCATTCTCTCGTTTTCACCTTTTTGTCACTTAGCACGTTCTTCCACTAAGACCTTCAATATTTCTTTGGTAATTGTCATAAAATGATGTTCCATTTTACAAACCCCATTTAATTCGCTCCACTTAGAATTGTTCATTAGAACAGTCAAAAGCACCCGGCTGCGCTTTAAAGACGGCAGAAACTCTAAGTACTTAAACTTAGTTTTATAAGAGGAGCATCAACTCAAGTTAACCTCTGGTAATTTGACTATTTTTATTCAGAACCCACTTTTTTCCTACACTTTCGTATCTGTGTTATTCTTTATGCGTTTGAGAATAAAATGACTTTTGTCAAAGAAGTGGACTTGGTTATTGTTGCCATGACACACGCCAATATAAGCAATTGGTATTTAAACAGGATTATTCTTTAATGAGGTTTCTCATTAACTTAGTTTTTTTATTAATGTATTTTTAAATGTAGACTTTTATGCTTCGTGTGACAGCTGGTAACTGGGTTAAAAAACATAATTTTAAAATGGGTGTTCCAACTATAGTTTTGAGATCAAGTTATTCAATTAATAGAATAAGTTAATTTTCTATTGTTAAGAGACTAAAAATGTATTTTTTGCTTTACATCTAAAAGAGCAATTTCATAACCTAAATTTATTTTTCATATTGTACATAAAATTAAAACATTTTTACTTTTATATGTACTGAGTATACTTATTATATTCAAAACTGGAAAAAATATGAATATAGTGACCTCATTATATCTAATAATGAAATTTTTTAACCGTAAATATTAGTTTTTAAAGCAGTGCAAGAAAATTAGTTACTTGTAAAATGTATTGCAATATATATTCTTCTGCTTTGATTTCTTATGTGTAATTTTTCATTTTTACAAGCGTTTAGATACATACAGTCCCTGGACAAATTATTAGACACACTGTATTTTTTTTAGTAATGATGAAAACATACCAAAGAATGCCATATCATTAAAAAAGATGTCGATATATGTATTAAGTATAGCAGATAGTATTTTCTATTCAATAGCTTAAGTTTAGGAACACAAATGTCCTTCTAAAGGTATTTTGTTCATCATTGATTGATACATGAAATCTTGCAGTGCGTCTAATAATGTGTCCAGGGACTGCAGAAAGCTGTTTAATGATAAGAAATTTTTAATTTTATCGTCTCATAAATAATTTTTATAAAATATAAGCTATACCGAGCATATATTATCAACTATCTTTTTCCACCAAAAGCTTAAACAAAAAGAAATTAAATTCCACTTAATAGTCGACGTTTTTAATAACTCTCAGCTGCACTTAACAGTTTTTATGGATTCCTTCAGAAACCCTTGTAATATTTTTTTTATCCTTTAAAGTACCTTCAGGAGCACTTAAAAACGCTTTATTTTAGGCACTAAAAGGCAAATTTTTCTAGTTACAAAAAGTTATATTTTTAATAAATAAGAAAGAAATTTCAAAAATGTTAGAGGAGTGTTTTAATAAATAAATAAGAATTTAGAAATTAAATTATTACAAATTATGTTTTTATGATACTTAAAAGTGTTTTAATCAAATATTAATTTTAAAAATAAATATTTGTCCCCGTGTTGTTTTTATACTTCATTAACTTACGTTCGTTTTATGTAATAGTTTGAAATTTGGCACGGCTGAAAAAGGAATAAATATATTTTTGGTAATTACTAGAATTCAAATGCCTAAAACTGTAATATAAATGTATTCGTTTTTTATAGTCGCATTATTTTCCCCCTTTGCGTACCGTGGCGTTTTGAATTTAAAATTTTACTTCGTAGAGAGGAGGGCCAACTGAAAACCCTCTGAAAAAATACAACTTGATGTTTGAATAGCAATTCTGAAGCAATGAAAATATTATTAAAAGCTTCAGTTCTTTATACTTTTTTACTTTGAATCGTTAAAAAACATTTTGTTGATAATTTTATACATATTTTTGGACTTTATTATTCGTTATATTATAGACTGAAAAGCCAAAATAACTGTCATAGACATGCGCCAGCAAATAAAGGGATGTATAACAAATTAATGTACGCGCTACGATCGACAGCCTGTATGCTGCAACCATGGCATGTTATCAAAATTTAAATGAGTTGGAAAGTTCCACCAATGGAACTCCATCTCCATAAATCTCTGAGGCAGCGATGAATTTCAAATTTTTATTTACGAATATTTCACGAGTGTACCATGAATATCGGTAATCCAGTAAAATATGAAATGTATGATATAGATGCGACCTGAAAAAATAGGGCAATATCAGACCCTGACGAGAAGCATTAAATGTGGCAGACTTGAATTCTTTCTGAAATTGTTGCAATTCTCAATGTTGAGCCATAAAGAAATGTCGACGTTTAACCATTTAAAAATCTTCATCGATATAGGCATTTGAAGCCGTGCGTTACATTTCAGGATTTTCGTCAGTCGTCTATGGACCCGTTTTTCTCCCTATTTTTTTATGTTTTACTGGATTCCTGATATTCATGATACACTCGTGAAATAGTCGTAAGTAAAAAATCTGAAATTCATCGCTAACTCTGAAATGTATAGTGATCTAGTTCCATTTCTCATGCACCGACACATTTAAACGTACCTAAATTTTGATAATCTGCCATAATAGCAACGTACAAACGTTGCCGAGTATACGCAGATTGGATTTATATCCCTTTATTTGAATAATGGCTATACCAGTTAATTTCAGTTTTCAGCTTTAACCCTTAAAATACCAGCAGTAATTCGAACATTTTTATATTTAATTATAATACTCCCATCTTGTGCATCAGTCGAAAAATTCTTCGACATTTATCAATCCCTACAACTAAAAATACCATGTACATAGTTTTAAAACTACAACCTCTACTGCCTTGTCATAGTTCGGAACTAATGAGCTGTGTGAACAATAAACTACATTGTTAAGTCTTTAGCCTTCTTTTTGTTTTACATATTTTCTTATGAGGCATTCCGAGTTTAATTAGCAGTAAAGTATCTCTTTTCTCCGTTAAACTTTTTAATTTTTTCCCTAATAGCTTCACCAGTGATTTTCTCAGGGTATTCATTAAATTTAGTACAAAGTGATTGGGGTAATTAGGTATTGTTTCGTGGCCTTGACGTATAATTAACTAAGTTTAATACAGTTTAAGTTACCTATATACTTCTTTTAGTTAGGGAGCAATAATTTTTGATGAACTCTGTTGTTAAGGAATTCACTAATGTAGAAGAATTTCATTTTAAAATCACCGTTGCACATAATTTTGTTACTCAATGCTTTAAAACTCTGTGTCCAGAGTTTGATCAAAAGTATTTTATAAAGACTATGTTTGTCTAACCTTATGCCCGTTTCCCACTTTCATAGCCCAAACTTCAATTCTACCCAAATAAGATAGTCAGTGATAAAAATTATAATTCATTGGCATTTCACAAAAAATTCCAATTTCAGAAGTACTGCAATTATTAGATAAACTAAAACATTTAATACACATTAAAAAGCATAGGAAGGTCATTTTTAATAGAATTATATCACCATTGCCATTCACAACAATCACACGAGAAACTTCGTTTATATATAATACAAATTTAAAGGATATTTATTTTCGTGATCTAATAACTGATTCATTTAGAATGACAACATAATATATTAAAAAGGAGATTTTTTATTCTTTGCATTATTTGTTTAAAAAGAGGCAGCGTTTTATATTAACTTTTATTTTAAAAAGCAAAATGTTCATTTAAAAATGTTTATTTACATTTGAGCATTTAATAATGAATAATGACGTTCCAATACAAAAAATTCAATTTTGCGAGTTTTTTCATTGTCTTTTGTTTTTTAATGGTATTTAAGTATCCATTCGTTCAGTTACGTTTCTAAGATAGTCTCAATGTTGTACTATGTTGATACAATTTTTTTAAGTGTGAACAATATTACATATTTATTATTCGAAATACAAAGACATTTGGCTAAATATAAGTAATAACTATTGAAATTTAAATGAAAGAAATTTTGTCTAATTTTAACTTTTAAAAGTTTAATATAGAACCAAATACAGTGTTTGTCATTTTTTAACGCATGAATTTTATGTGGAAGCAGTTCTAAGTGTCGACGTGTTTTTTACGTTACAGACGTAGTGTAAAAACTTAAAACGGTATTATTTTATTTTTGCAATGCAGAAAAGTTTATGTATGAGTATAAAATGACAAAAGTAGTTTTATCGACGCTTTACACAATGCATAGCTGAATTCGAAGATTTCTAAAAGGAATACACACAGACATTTTTAGAAACAGAATAGCTTTTTATCTATTTATTCCTATTGTACAACTTTAACTTCGATCAACTCTGTACAAAAGAATATATCTAAAATCTACCAATAGGTTTACTTTGTAAAGTCAATCTTTTTCTGGGTTTTATTTCATTCTTCAACTGATAACATTCTCACAGATTGAATTTTCTACGACTTGCTTGTAAATCGTTCGAAATCTCTGAAAGCAAAATCTAAATTCTATTCAATAGTTCTGAAAATAGAACTGTATTTTTTGTACTTTATGCTCCTGAATATTTATAAAAGTGGCATACGGTGTCGATTTATTTGTTGGAAATAACATAGTTTAAATCCTGCATTAGCACAATCAATATAGTTGAATAAATCAAGAAGTTGAGATAAAATATGTACAATATTTTTTTTCAGCATTTAAATTCCTAACAAATACAAAATATTCCTGTAATGATGTTTGTGCGTTTTAAAGCCTTGTGTAGTATTTTAGGTAGTTAAATATTTAGAAAACCTTTTCTTATAAAATATGTTTATTGTATAAAAAGAAAAACCTCATTAAAAAGGTAGTATAATAGTTAATAAAACGTTTTAAATTGAAACATCTTACATATTTGTATATCTGGATTTTACAAAACTAATTTTTTAATTATAATAGTTTCTTTTTACAAAGGTGCATTTCAAACAAGTTAAATCATCAAAAGATATTTTGAAAATAATAATTTTAATTTTAAAAATGCAATTTATATACTAATTAGTTGCTATTCTCGGTTTTATTCTTTGCATAAAAGTAATTTATATGCTTAGAATATATTTTAGTAATTTATTGATTTTTTTTTAATTCCATTATTCGGTTTATACCAGTTATTCGCTAGATTTTTATCTTTTAAGTCTATTATTTTCTATATAAGCCTTTTGTATGTGAACAAAAACTTTTTTTCATATATTTAAAGGAGCAAACTCATATTAGAATTTATTTGTTTTGCTTAATTTGTTTGCATGGAAAACGGAATCTGATAACAAGATTATTGTATTAATGTTTTAATAACTTTTATACGAAATTTTGAATTAGTTTAAAATAGTTTTTTTATGTTCGGGGAATTGATTTTTTTACATTTCCTTTTTTGAAACTGTGATTCAATGTAATTAAACATTATTTACAAATTTATTGTAAAATTTTTAATTATCTAATGCTTCTATTTTGTCTGAAGCATTTACGAATGTTTTGCAAATTTTAAAACCTGCTATTTAAGCTCCACCAAACAATCCAGATTAATCACATGTACAGAAAAAATAGCATAATTAATAAACTAAGAAATACCTAAATTATAAATTTTACATTTTCTATTAATGCATATTACAGAAAAAAAACCTCAATGCTTTTTTATTGAAGTAAAAGGCTAGAAGGAGCATCAGGTTCTATTTCGAAAAAAAATAAGTTTTGCTTAATACCATTTAATTCCATTCAATTTTTCATTTTTATAAAGGCAATGCAATCATGTTTTGAATTTACAAACTTGTTTATAGTATAAGCATTTTAAGTTATTTAACACTCACGTTTATCAAGTTGTTAAAAAATGTGCAAGTTATCGTTTCAAAAATAAAACATAGCAATATTATGTTAAAAGTTGCATTACCCATTAGCAATCTATGCTTAATGGAACATAAGTTTGGTTTAATTAAAAGGTAAAATTTATTCAATAATGAAAGACAACCAAATTGCCAATAACAAGCAACTTATGTGAAAAAAAATATATTAAATTACTTAGTAATTATTAAATTTTTGTAAATAATTTGTAGCAACAATTAAAAAAGAAATTTTTTTCTAAAAGAGGCAAGCTAACTTTATGACATAGTTTTCAAACACTGTGTATCTTAACATTTACTTTTCGTTATATAATTTAATTTTATCCGACTACTATTTAAAAAATCATTTTACAAGACACACATTTTTACAAAAGATGCTTAAACTAGCTAATAATAATACTTTTTTTTAATTATAATAATGGATATTCAGTAAATCCATGTCAAAACAAATTGATGCAGAAAAAAGTTTTAAGCAAACAAATGCCGATAAAATAATTTCTGAAAGTAAACAACAAAAGCAGCGTTGTTAACGTATAATCCATCAATATTCGACATGTAAATGCATCATACTCCTAAATTTAGGAAAAACATTGTCCTGTGCCAGTATTACTTCAAAAAATCTATTTTGCCAAAATGAAATTCCTTAGAGTAACAAGACGTGGATGGTCAGATTTCGTTCCACTTAAAATAGTAAAAGAGAGGACTTTGAGAAGATAAATGACACATTAAATGCACATATTTTGAATAAATGCGTAATTCTAAGAAGAAATTATTTATTATTTTACGAATTATTCCATATCGGGCGTAATGGTAGTGAAGCTATTTAATTTAATACAAATAGGCTACACTATTTTAAAACTTCATCAATTATCGATGAAAATCGTTTCATTATTTTTTTATTTAAAATAAATATAATTATTTAGTTGAAACTTTATGAAATATCAAAAAGAAAAATTATATTATAAAGTAAATATTAGAAAACGACGTTTAAATGTTATTCAATTTCAATTGATATTTTGATTTTTAGCCTGTTCATAAATTCACATAAATTATTTAAAACTTGTCAAAATGTATGATAAATTATCTTATTTTCATTAAGCATGTAAATGAAAAATTTAAAATATTACTGCTACATTATTTAACTATCGAACTGCAGGGTGATTTTTATTATATACAGTGTGAATTTATTATATCTTATAAAACTAAAACTACTTTTCTTAAATGGCTTTATTATTTTAACAAAAATGCTCCTAATATGGTCCAGTATTCAAATATACATGATTTTAACAAGTAATTCTCAAGTAAATACTTTATCTATAATCGACAATGGTACAGCAACATTCAGTTTTAAAATTGAACGTCTTCTACTAATTTAACTTTAACAGCAATTTAATGAAGATTTAAAAACACCAAAGTATTGATTTAATGCCACACAGCCGGAATGGTGGTTACACCTCATCAAATTGTATAAAAGTAACAAATTATACAAAAACCACTTTTTACATTTTCTGTTACCTTTTTAGCTTAAACTAGCTAGTTTCGATAGTTTTCGATTTTTCCATGAAATCACATGATATTCTCCGAAAATGGTGTCTCGATTTGAAAACAAATCAGCGGCACTTCCTTTGAATTGTTTGTTGAAGTTGAGATTGTGCAAATACAGTCACTGGGCAGTAAATGCATCAAAATCAATTGGTAGCCGCATCACGTTTCCGGCTATTTTATTAGTGATTTAAAAATTAGAATAAGCAACAAAATAAATTTTACCTGGTTTTTAAACCCTATATTCAGATTCCTGATAGATTTTTCCATAAATCTGATAAAAATTAAATAAAAATTGAAAAATGGATGTATTTCCCTATTGGACGAAGACACCAATGAACGTACCTTATACTTTGGAGAAAGTTGAGGTTTGAACATAACAATTTATCAATACATTTTTAGAGAAAAGTTTTGCTATAGACGAAGGAAAATTATTAAAAATTGATAATCTATTCGTGTAATTTTTACGTGATCTTTAAAAGTTTACTTACGACTAGGGATAAAAATCGTAATCTCGGAAGTTGGAAGTCATTTTTCTCGTTGTAACCCGAACGAAAGTAAGGAGAGTGTTCTAAAATTACACATTCGCTTCATAATAAGGACTTAAAGGACAAATGCTGATGCTTACATAAAAAAAAATCCCTGAAAGTATTTCACAGGGAAAGGGTTTCGTCAAATACTGAGAAAATTTCGTGAAATTTAAGAATTCTTCCCCGAAAGTGAACAAAATCTTTGAGAGTTTACTCACGGTATTAGGATAGAAGACTCTCACTTGAAATCTCAGAATTTTCCTGAAATAAGCAGTCTCTTCTATCTGTAGTAATCCGACCGAAAGTAAGGCCTAGTGCTCCGAAACATTTTACTTGGGGCGTTGATTTGACCGAACTGTAACTGATATTTTGATCGAAAATCCTTACAATTAAACTCGTGTCACTATCAACAGTTTCTGTAATATTCGCGTGGGCTATGTAGACCAGTTGGTAAGGCACATTGTCAAGTAAACCCATTCATTTGCGTGTTTAATATAACGACATATTGGATGGCACTGACTGGCAAATTTTATAGTGTTAGGAAAAATGTCATAAATTGGAAACAGACCAGTGTAAGGAGGCATCCGGATAATATACACGGAGTCAGAGTTACTCGACCGTCCAAAACTTCAATTATATGAGACATTAAGACGTTATGAAGCAACGTACCGGAGAGAAAAAAACGTGACTCTGCAGAGTTATCTACCTAAATCTGATCCGTGAGTTGTAACATAGCATTGATCACTCGACAATTGCAAAACGCCCTGCCACAGCCCTAAAAGATGTTTTTTTGTATTAAATCTATAGGGTGATGAGAGTTCGTCACAGCTAAATGGCATCTTTTGAAGTTCTAGTAGCAATAATCAGACCAGAAGCCAGGTGACAAAAGTTACCCATAGTGTTTTATTTGTATCTGTAACACATAAATGTTCAATAAACTGATTGATTGGTTGATCCATGTCATTCCAAGAACACCCCACGACACCCATCTGCGAGACCCTTACTACAAAGTGAGCCTCAATAGAAGTTATCTACTCGGTTAATTTAAACTGCATTGGATTTTTAGCAAGTGGACAAACCACCGTCAAGATGACGAATAGAATGGTACCGATGGAACTTCTTTTGCTACTTCATCCAATGCTACACTAATGTCTACTTGGAAACTTCTCTTTCTTATGTAAGTGGCTATATAACTCATCAACCAGTAGCATCGTCCTTGGTTACTTGGTTAGGTGACACTATGACATGCCTTAGCCGATTAACGACGACTTGGTGAATACCATAAAAACTTTTATTTCCGAATAAAAAAAATTAAGTTTAAGTTTTTTAAATTTAATTTTCGTATAACTTAATTCTTCGTACATAATTTTTCTGAATTATTGTATTGTTGATTGGTTGCCTTGTATGCGAAAGGTTCCTAATAGAACATTGCCACAGGCATTGCCAAAAAAATGCTTCCTATAAATGGTGTATGGTGGTCTTCTAATGGGATTGTTCATATTTACTTTGTCAAATTGTTATTATATTCCTATTTTAAAAGTCTCATTCATATTTACTCAATATTGCGAGTTTTGTTTAGGTCTTCTTCATAGGTTCACAGGTTCTCGGGTCTCGTTTATATTTCTCAATTTCGATGCATTTTTTTCGACGGGTTCATAGTTTCTTGGTCCCTTCCAACTTTCTTGTCTCATTTACGTAATTTCTCGGTCTTAATCTTATTTTACCAGTCAAGTTGATATTTTCTAGGTGTATTTCGCTATTTTCTATGTTTCATTCGTATTTGCACTGTCTAGTTCACCATTGATAAGTCTATTTTACCTTAAATCATTCAGGTGTGAGTTAGAAGCATAGATATCATAGTTAAAGTATTAGATTGGCATATCACGTGACCTCCAATGCTAACGACGGGACGCGCATGGAGACCAGAATAAGAGGGCAATGGGGCCAGGGTTGACACCAGTTTTAGGAGAAAAACACTACGAAAAAATAGCATTTAATTCTAAAATTACAAAACAAGACCATAAAAATTTTAGCTGCATTTTGGAATCTTTTTAGTGACTTTAAAAAAACGTGATACGCTTTGCTAGTATTTTTATGGTATGTTTTTGTAATTTTAGAATAATTAAATGGTATTTTTTCGTAGTGTTTTTCTCCTAAAACTGGTGGCAACACTGGCCCCATTGCCCTATTATTCTGGTCTCCATGCACGTCCCGTCGTTAGCATTGGAGGTCACGTGATCTGCCAATCTAATACTTTAACTATGATATCTATGGTTACAAGTTTGTCAAAAGATAGGCTCCCTACATCACCATAGCAACTATATAAATTGCTCTGCTAACTTCAATGAAATTTAAGGACGTTTTTTTTCAAAGTCGTGATTTTTAATGGCAGCGGTGTTAATGACCAACTTTTTTGTACACATGGAGACTTAGACGAGAATTAAGTGGTTGTTAAAGTATTTAAAGTACTTTAGTTGACGAGCTGTAAAATTATTTAAAGGAGGCCACCAAAGTTATGAATAATTAACTTTGTGGAAAAACTCTTTTAAAATGTATGCAATAAAATTAATAGCAGATTGAAATTTAATAAAATATGCAAAAGAAAGTTAGAAAGTAATTAGTTGCTCTGAAAAAACAGCCATTAAAAGGAGTAATATTAGAAAATTAAAAAAATATATTTCAGGGTTTACGATTCTAAAAACTACTCTTTTCAAAAATAACTGCTTTTTCCACATTAAAGATTTTGGGAATACCTTTTATAAACGCGTATGAACTAAAAAGCATGAACGTAATTAGTTAACTTCTCCGCTTGAACTAGTGAAATTGTTTTTATGGGTTCTGTTCTCAACTTCAACGTTAAGTCTTTCAATCACACGTTAAATTCATCTTTCTAGGTTTTATTAATTTCAAGAATTACCTTTTCCACTTCCCTTGTCCCTCCTTATTTAAAACGATATTATAAAGAGGATTGAAATGGTTTGGACCTCAATACCGAAATCCATGAGTTTGAGTCCAGCATCTTGCATGGATGCTCGTCGACATTTATAATCGGTGTAAAAAAAAATGACCATAATGGTTCTCCAAAAAAATCTTTTTTTTTCATTTGATTACTTATAATTTTAACTTACATTTATTAATATCAAAAATTAAATACAACCTAATGTTATTCATAAAAATAATCCCTAAATTAGCTCATATATTGTCCAAAAATGCCTCTTTTCGAGCAAAAGTTTTAAAAGCAAGTAAAAATTTAAAATGTACAGAATAATATCGTTTTACAAAATTACTCCATATTAAGAAAGTATATAGAGGCCCAGTGTTTTAGTGGTAGTGCTTTGCATTGCCACGCTACAGGTCCGGGGATCGAATCCCGGACTGGGCGAGGTTGACCCATCCTTTCATCCATTGAGTTGGTCGATAAGATGGATACCAAACATGCTTGGGAACTAAACACTGGGGGTTCCGCTGACCACCGTGGTCAGCCATTGAGGCTGACCACCTTACCGGGACATATGCCTAGCACCCCAGAGCCCTAGGTCACGAAACCAGAAATGGGTATGGCAGGCCTTGGCCCAGTAATGGGCTGTTGTACCGAGGAGTTTTTAAGAAAGTATATATATATTTATTTGGAGAGGCTGAAAATAAAATAATATATTTTTATAGGTAAGTTAAAAATATATATTTATTTATAAATTCAACACAGCTGGGAAAACAATATAATGAAAATATAATCCAAAATAATTTATTTCATATCTTTAAAGTACTTTATTCTTCAGATTTTCATTTTTAAATAAAAACTACTGCATCAAAATGTAACTTGAAATCAAGAACCGTTACCAAAGAATGCTCAGTACATTTTTAATTTACAGAGAGAAAAATACTTATTTCAACAGATATTAACTTAACTTGTTCGCTGTTATTTCAGCATTATCAAAGTCATTATTAATGTTTAATTGTTCTAACTCCATGGAGAATAACATAAAACGTTAATTTTGAGAGAAACAAAAACGCATTTTATTCATTTGGGATCCCATAGCAAACATTTTACACTCTTTCTGTTACTCCGATTGTTTTGGCGCAATCATTATAGCTAGAATTGTTAATTGAGAGTGATTAGATTATGTTTGCAATTATGTAGCCAACTATCTTGGATGTTCTAAAGGTTGATTAATTTGACAGATAATGTTTTGTAAATAAAAGGAGCCTCTAATTGCAAGATTTTTGTTATTTTATTCATTTAGTGGTTAAATTTTGAATGAATATTTAAGTAGGAGTTGTTTAAAAAGATACATTATTGCAGTTGAATTAAAAATAAAATGATAAATAAGAGTAAAGTATAAGATAACAAAAGGTAAAAAATACTTTTAAATATTTAGTGAGAGTTAGTAAATGTTAAAAAAATGTAAAAATAGTAATGAATAAAAGTTAAAAGTTAACAACAGAACAAAATCTAATGAAATTCCAGAAATTATTTGTTTATTTAAATACCTAATATAACCATTGATATATTAACTTCCACTTTTTCAATTGATCAATTTTTCATCATACCCTACATTGTAGAGCGTTAATTTTTATAATAATAGGCTTATTCACGATTTCCTCATATTTCGATTTAAAAAAATAATAAACCTGTAAAAGAAAAAAAGAACTTCAGAAATATACAGTGTCTCCCAAAAGAGTTCGTACACCAAAGAAATCTGTAGAAATGTGCTATATACTTCGTTGTAAACAATTTTATCAATTGAATATTTTTATAGTATCTTTAAATAGTGCTTAATAAAACTGAGCAATTTTTATAAAAAGCACCAGTATTATTTTTCAGAAAAATAAAGGAATAAAAAATGTCACAAAACTAGCACACAAAAGTCTTCGTACACCAAAACATTATTACTTTAAATTTATTGTAAAAATATTTTTGCGGCTTTTTTTAATTCTAACTGAAAAATACACTAAAATCGTTTGATTTTAGCATTTAATTTCGCAATTATTCATTCTATATTTACTTTATTCTTAGACATGAAGCGTGTTTGTAAAGAAACGAGTTTAGACATTCGAAAATTAATTATATTTCACTTTAAATCTAGAAAATAACTGCTAGAAAATAACTGAGGAATTGCTACTATCATGAATCTACCTCATTCAACGGTGAAAAGCACAATAAAACGTTTCAAAGAAGCAAAAGGATAGAAAACAATCTGCGAAATGGTCGCAATCAACTTTTGTCAGCTTATAGAGATCAATGAATTATCATGAGTAAATTTCTCAAAAATCCATGTCTAAGTGCAGTAAAATTTACTTTATATTATAATGAAACGCATGGAACTTCTATTTCCTGTAAAAGTATCCATAGAATCCTTTGGAATACTGGTATAAATGGCTGCTCTGCACGTAAAAAATTCTCTGTAAGTTGGAAGAACAGAATTACTAGGCATTTTTTCCAAAAAAAATTGGTAAATCACTCAAAAAGCTACTGGAAACGTGTCTCATTCGTAGAAGAGAGTAAGTTCAACATCTTTGGTCCTCATGGGCTTATAATTGTATTATGGAGAAAAATAAATGAAACACTTATAATCCCAAGAACTTAGTTGAAACAGTGAAACATGGCGAAGGAGGTGGTTTGGTTTGGTAGTGTTAGCAGCTGGAGTAGGCAATTTAGTATTCATCATTGGTATAATGGATCATGGATTTTATATGACGATTCCAAACAACATATTAAAAGTATCAGCACAAAATTCGGGTATTTTATACAACTTTGTGTATTACCAAGACAACGATCCCAAACATACGACCTCTAATGTTCGTCTATGGTGCCTCTATTATTACTCTCAAACTCGTAAAATCCCACCTCAATCTTTGGATTAAAGGTCTATTTTACATATTTGGAAAGAATTGGCGATGCTGATAAGAAGTCATCATAATTAAATCGAAAATTCAACTGAAAGCAGTAATGATCGAAGAATGGAACAAGATTGGTGCGATTGGTGCAGAAATTACCAAAACTTTACTTAAATCTATACCCAGACTCTTAAAAGCTATTATAAATAATAAAGGATATCCTACTAAATACTAAACAATTATAAAAAAAATGAAATTTTTAAATTTAGTGATGTTTTTCTAAAGTGTACGATCACTTTTGTGTCGTCTTTTTGTTCATTTTATTAATTGTTATTTTTTTAAAGAATAATTTAAATTGTAATTCGAAAAAATTCTATACTGCTTCGTTAAGAACTGTTTAAATATGCTACCAAAAATTTTTCGTGTCAAAATAAAAAGTTTAGAATGACGAATAGTGAGGTTTTTTATTGATTCTTGTTGGTGTACGATTACTTTTGGGAGACACTGTAAATGGGTTTGAATATCTTTAAGATTTATTTTAATTTGTGAGTGCAAATAAGAGAAGATTCATTTGCTATAGTATATTTCTAGAAATAATTTATTAGAAAATAAATGAATATTTTTAATGATATAATTTTAGGAAAAAAAATTAAAAAACGAAATTCTGAAATGGAAAGCCAATATTATTAAATATTCACTTTTTAAAAAAATTATCATTCAGAAAGCAATTTTTTAACTTCTTTTTAACATTTCTGCTGCAGTGGTTAATTTATACTGTCAGAAAAACTCACACAGTTTTATACTAAACTATCCCTAATTTTTCACAAATATCTTCCGCTTTGATCCTAGAGATTACTTTTTTAGTTAATTTACGAATCGTTTACGGTTTTGAAGGGTTCCTTTCTCCACGCATGGGCAGTTATTCAATAAATGTCAAGACTTCTTAGGCCTTATTACTTAGCATACATTCGTCATAAGCTTAGAACAAAAGCAATCAGTTTCCCATCACTGCATTTATGCAATTTTAATCAATCAGCTAGTTGCTGTTTGTGCTTTATCATAACCTTTCGATATACTGGTTTAAAATAGCATAATTCGGCCAACGGGAATGTTTCAGATAATGTAACGCTCTTATTTCCATTTTTCTCGTACTGCGATTGCATTAGTTGCTTCTGTTTCACTCTCAAAATGACCAATGTAGATGAAAAGAAACTTTTCTATCTATGCAAGCGTCTAGCAAATGTAGTGAAAAACCAACAGCATAGTAATAAGTTGGCAATTAAAAAATTTAATACGTAAAGAATTCTTAGAAAACTCATTTTCGAATACCAAAACAAATGTAATTCCAGGCAACAAACGAAATCAAACCGGTTTAGCTGTTGCCATCCATGCCGTGAAACAACCTCATTGTATATCGCAAATAACTATATAAATGACATTAAATTTAAATACTATAAAAACAATAGTAAATTTAAAGTAAATTGATACTATTTCAATAAATTGCATGTTTGCATTTTCGACAATAACTTACCTGAAGATTAATAACAACTTAAGTGTATGCAATACTCGATTTATTACATGTCTTCTCATTCTAGCCAAACTTACATTAAGATTAATAAGTAATTTTTGTCAATACTTTTTCAATAAGTTACAAGTATCCTTACATGAAGATTCCTTAAGCACAATTTCGTCACGCTCTTCGAGATAAATCCATCATCATCGCATCAGCCATTGTCTTTATTTTCTCACACTTTTTTAATAAATCAGAAAGTTGCTGATGTGCATTTATCAACAAAAAAAAACTTTCTCCGCTTGAAAGAGAATATGGAACATTAAAAAGATATTAAATAAAAAGATTCCTGCCGGGAAACAGGGCTGAAACATAAACATCTGGAAATTCCTTAATAGGTACGTACCTGGAACCCGGCCAAGTGTCTTGGGGGTAAATATTTATCAATCGTCTAAAATTCTATCTTTTCTTGCTGAATGCGAATTTTAGAAGTTTGTGGAATATTTTCCCTTTCTTGTTTTATTTTATGAAATTCCACCTTCTAGAAAGCAATTTCTTGCCAATTTTTCGATTTCGCAAAGAATGCAAAAAAATTGCTTAAGTTATTTTTAAATGTCATTTAGCAATGTTATGAGACTGTTGTTTAATATTGAGTTATTCTTAAGAAGTTTTTTGAAATATGTGCATTTAATTTTAGTACCAGATGGCTTACATTGCTTTGAAAAAGTTGTACTTGTTTATTTCAACTTTAAGAGTAAAGGGACTTGCATAAATTTTTAGCCTACTTTTCTTTTTTTAATTCGAAAGAATTAAAAAAAAATAAAAAAGTAGGTATTGACATGCGGTCGATGTCCGTCTGTCTGTCCGTACCCCCTTCCAAAATAGGTTCTATCATTCGGATCTTAAAAATTCTTTTTTTTTTTTTTGTTAAAAAGCTATGACCTCAGAGACCCAACTTTCATACTTTTTGTCCGCCTGTCTGTATGTCCGGACGGACATAAATCTACTATCTGTCGGTGAATTTCCCATTGAATTAGCATTGAAATTCAATTTTGAGTCATTTAAATCACTGTTGCCAAATCAACAATGGATGAGAAACTTTATTTAAAAATAGTTGAAGCAAAATAATTTTTTCATGAATCATTTTGGAATGACGTCATAAAATGTAGCACAATGTGATTCTTTGATTGTTCATTAATTGTTTATCAAGAAAGCGGCAAGGCATATTTTTTGCATACCATTCTGCTTAGTTTTAATTTACGTTTATTTTTTAATGCAGTTTGGAGTAGTTTCATTTTTTTGTTATTAATAAATATTTAATTATTCTTCGAACTACAAATAAATCGTGCAGACTATAAGTAATATTAAGTTATTTGTAAAAAAATATTAAGCAAAATAGTTGATTTTGGCTTTTAGAAGTTTAAATTATTCCTGGATGCGGTGTTTAGCGATTTTTTTCTAATGTGTGTAAATCTAGTGTAGAAACTATTGTTGATGATCTTTACTGTTATGAACCTAGTTATTTCCCGATTAGAATTTCAGTAAGTATTTAAGTAACAGGAACGTAGGCTATTTTAGTTCTTTAAGAACTTCTTGTTTAATTTGAGAAAAATCAATTTTTTAAGTAACAATAGTTTTATAAGCAGTATTTTATGTTCATTTACAAGTTTTTTAAATTGTTGTTTATTGATTGAAATAGTTTTAAAAAAAGTGGATTCCATACTTACAGTTTTCTGAAGTATCGAAAAATATTTTTGTTTTTGTTTGCAACCATTATACCACTAAACTATGTACATAATGACACTCAGGTTCTATTTGAAAATTTGATTAGTTATACATTTTCATTTTTTTAAACAATCAAACTTCTTGTACTATAATAATATTTATATTCTGTGATTTTTGAAGTTTTCCGATCAGTTCCAAATATATAAAAACAAAAAGTTCAAATCTTAAAACCTTCGGCTGGCCATTATATTCTAGAACATTCCTTTATTCTTAACTAACTTAAGTTATCAACTACTTAACTTATCAAATAGTTTTATAACTATTCCCAGATATTATCTAAATATCTTATCACTTTGTCATCTTTTTAAAAAGAAGCACAAGAAAGGTTACAAATGCGTGCATAAAGAAAACACTTTTCAAGAAACAAATTACTGCTGCGGGATAATTCCCGACCCCAAATGCAGACACATATCAAAATTAATCAAATATCTTTCCTTAATTACTAAGTAGCTTGAATATGCTCATTCCATTGGCAGATATCTAAGTGCCGCTTTGTCACTTGGATTACTTTTTCTACCCTTTGTCTGTAAGTAGCAATGCGGAAAGCAAATAGTTAAGAAGAAAATGGAGATGCTGCCTTGCAAAAACCGATACAAAAGCTGATTTGCCAAGTGAAGCCATCTATCGCTCTGTGGTTAGCCTAAACAAACGCTCTCTGCGATATAGGCTACTACTCTATATAGACTTACTACATCGACTTGGCGATTTCTGACTCTGTAATAAAAACTATAATTACAAAGCATTTTTTTTTTACCTGTTAAGGGAATTACTACCACCTTGTGTGAATTCAAATCTTGTGCCACAGCCCAAACTGCCGTAATATTTTTAAATAAACAAGGTTTTATTCTAAGAATACTTTAGTTTTAAAAACTAAATTGCTAAAGCAAGAATAATAAGGGAACGGTTTGGATTCGAGTTTATTTCGTGTAATTCAGCTGCAATGAAAATTACTTGTTTTCCTCCTTTTTAGTTTTTAATATTGGAAATTGGAGTAATTCTGTTAATTACTTTGTGAACTCAATTTAAGCTTGCAGTGGACTTTCTCTCAGAAATTTATAGAAAATACTAGCAGCTAAAAGTTGTTTACTCTAACGCAAAATTTAAAAAACTGGGCTTTTAAGTTTTTCATGTATTTTTTTAAAATTTAGATTAATCAAGTAAAGCAAAACGAATACTTTTTTTAATTCTATAAAATTTATTAACTGAATTTGAATTTGCCGCGTTTATTGTGTGTAACGAGATAAATAAAAGCATAGTTTGTAAAACTCAGTTCTCAAATATTGCTTATCTTAACTGAGGTTTTTAATAGTATTTAAATGGTTGTTAATTTTTAACAATAGAAACCATACATTGGAAAAGTTAGAATCGTTTAAAAGAAATATGTGTTTCAAAGAAATTTTGTCTAAGGCTAATTGAATATTTTATAACATTCTTACTTAAAATATTTTATTTTCAATAGAAGAAATGATTTATTTGTAATAAAAACTATAATTACAACGCATTTTTCTTACCTGTTAAGGTAATTACAACCATCTTGTGTGAATTCAAATCTTCTGCTACAGCCTGCAACTGTGTCGACATTTTTTATTTATAATTAGCGATTTTTAGGAAATAAATGATGAATTATACAATAGATTCTCCAATGAGCTGGATATTTTTAATATGTCTTTTTGAAGCTACATGTGTTCAAATTTAACTGATTATGTATTTTTTTATAGTATTTTTAGTGTATTTGCGGTTTAATTTTGGTGTTTTATTCGAGTTTTTTTCTTTGCACCACTGTAATTAGATTCTTTTATCTGTAGTGTGTGTATTTTCTAAATAAATAAAATGCTTTTTTTTGATGAAATGAATTTTTAAAAGACACATATCAAAATTAATCAAATATCTTTCCTTAATTACTAAGTAGCTTGAATATGCTCATTCCATTGGCAGATATCTAAGTGCCGCTTTGTCACTTGGATTACTTTTTCTACCCTTTGTCTGTAAGTAGCAATGCGGAAAGCAAAGAGTTAAGAAGAAAATGGAGATGCTGCCTTGCAAAAACCGATACAAAAGCTGATTTGCCAAGTGAAGCCATCTATCGCTCTGTGGTTAGCCTAAACAAACGCTCTCTGCGGTATAGGCTACTACTCTATATAGACTTACTACATCGACTTGGCGATTTCTGACTCTGTAATAAAAACTATAATTACAAAGCATTTTTTTTACCTGTTAAGGGAATTACTACCACCTTGTGTGAATTCAAATCTTGTGCCACAGCCCAAACTGCCGTAATATTTTTAAATAAACAAGGTTTTATTCTAAGAATACTTTAGTTTTAAAAACTAAATTGCTAAAGCAAGAATAATAAGAGGACGGTTTGGTTTCGAGTTTATTTCGTGTAATTCAGCTGCAATGAAAATTACTTGTTTTCCTCCTTTTTAGTTTTTAATATCGGAAATTGGAGTAATTTTGTTAATTACTTTGTGAACTCAATTTACGCTTGCAATGGACTTTCTCTCAGAAATTTATAGAAAATACTAGCAGCTACAAGTTGTTTACTCTAACGCAAAATTTAAAAAACTGGGCTTTTAAGTTTTTCATGTATTTTTTTAAAATTTAGATTAATCAAGTAAAGCAAAACGAATACTTTTTTTAATTCTATAAAATTTATTAACTGAATTTGAATTTGCCGCGTTTATTGTGTGTAACGAGATAAATAAAAGCATAGTTTGTAAAACTCAGTTCTCAAATATTGCTTATCTTAACTGAGGTTTTTAATAGTATTTAAATGGTTGTTAATTTTTAACAATAGAAACCATACATTTGAAAAGTTAGAATCGTTTAAAAGAAATATGTGTTTCAAAGAAATTTTGTCTAATGCTAATTGAATATTTTATAACATTCTTACTTAAAATATTTTATTTTCAATAGAAGAAATGATTTATTTGTAATAAAAACTATAATTACAACGCATTTTTCTACCTGTTAAGGTAATTACAACCATCTTGTGTGAATTCAAATCTTCTGCTACAGCCTGCAACTGTGTCGACATTTTTTATTTATAATTAGCGATTTTTAGGAAATAAATGATGAATTATACAATAGATTCTCCAATGAGCTGGATATTTTTAATATGTCTTTTTGAAGCTACATGTGTTCAAATTTAACTGATTATGTATTTTTTTATAGTATTTTTAGTGTATTTGCGGTTTAATTTTGGTGTTTTATTCGAGTTTTTTTCTTTGCACCACTGTAATTAGATTCTTTTATCTGTAGTGTGTGTATTTTCTAAATAAATAAAATGCTTTTTTTTGATGAAATGAATTTTTAAAAGACACATATCAAAATTAATCAAATATCTTTCCTTAATTACTAAGTAGCTTGAATATGCTCATTCCATTGGCAGATATCTAAGTGCCGCTTTGTCACTTGGATTACTTTTTCTACCCTTTGTCTGTAAGTAGCAATGCGGAAAGCAAAGAGTTAAGAAGAAAATGGAGATGCTGCCTTGCAAAAACCGATACAAAAGCTGATTTGCCAAGTGAAGCCATCTATCGCTCTGTGGTTAGCCTAAACAAACGCTCTCTGCGGTATAGGCTACTACTCTATATAGACTTACTACATCGACTTGGCGATTTCTGACTCTGTAATAAAAACTATAATTACAAAGCATTTTTTTTACCTGTTAAGGGAATTACTACCACCTTGTGTGAATTCAAATCTTGTGCCACAGCCCAAACTGCCGTAATATTTTTAAATAAACAAGGTTTTATTCTAAGAATACTTTAGTTTTAAAAACTAAATTGCTAAAGCAAGAATAATAAGAGGACGGTTTGGTTTCGAGTTTATTTCGTGTAATTCAGCTGCAATGAAAATTACTTGTTTTCCTCCTTTTTAGTTTTTAATATCGGAAATTGGAGTAATTTTGTTAATTACTTTGTGAACTCAATTTACGCTTGCAATGGACTTTCTCTCAGAAATTTATAGAAAATACTAGCAGCTACAAGTTGTTTACTCTAACGCAAAATTTAAAAAACTGGGCTTTTAAGTTTTTCATGTATTTTTTTAAAATTTAGATTAATCAAGTAAAGCAAAACGAATACTTTTTTTAATTCTATAAAATTTATTAACTGAATTTGAATTTGCCGCGTTTATTGTGTGTAACGAGATAAATAAAAGCATAGTTTGTAAAACTCAGTTCTCAAATATTGCTTATCTTAACTGAGGTTTTTAATAGTATTTAAATGGTTGTTAATTTTTAACAATAGAAACCATACATTGGAAAAGTTAGAATCGTTTAAAAGAAATATGTGTTTCAAAGAAATTTTGTCTAAGGCTAATTGAATATTTTATAACATTCTTACTTAAAATATTTTATTTTCAATAGAAGAAATGATTTATTTGTAATAAAAACTATAATTACAACGCATTTTTCTTACCTGTTAAGGTAATTACAACCATCTTGTGTGAATTCAAATCTTCTGCTACAGCCTGCAACTGTGTCGACATTTTTTATTTATAATTAGCGATTTTTAGGAAATAAATGATGAATTATACAATAGATTCTCCAATGAGCTGGATATTTTTAATATGTCTTTTTGAAGCTACATGTGTTCAAATTTTTTAACTGATTATGTATTTTTTTATAGTATTTTTAGTGTATTTGCGGTATAATTTTGGTGTTTTATTCGTGTTTTTTCTTTGCACCACTGTAATTAGATTCTTTTATCTGTAGTGTGTGTATTTTCTAAATAAATAAAATGCGTTTTAGCATGAACTAACATTGATTCCAAGGTTTGTTTTGGCTTACTGGGGATGCTTGGCGAGTTTCTGACGGCTTCACATTTTTTCGCGCCAAGCATCTCCATCTTCTTCTTAACTCTATGTCGGAAAGGGACATTTTTAGTGAGCAATTCCTGAAAGCTGTGTAATTAAATTCCGAGTGTCTCTTTCTCTTTTGGGAGAATGTATGAGAGGCTTTGGTTGGAGCGGTAACTGAATACATTATTTGTTTTGCTTGAAGATAGACTTTATTGTAAGATGCTTTATTTAGAAAAGGCGGATTTATGATGATTTCCAAATGAAAGATATTCACTTAAACTTTAAGTGTATTTCTTTTAAATTACCTTTTGAGTATAACAAACTTAAAACCCCTCATATTTATTTAATTGTTTAAGGTAGCTTCGATTAATATTTGTATTTATACGTTAATGCATACTTGCATTGATTTAGGGTTCATACTTATGTTCAAAATTTTATTTATGATTTTTATTTATATTTGTATCCGTATTTACAGGAATTTCATACTTTTTTACGTAGTTCAATTTTAGTTTTTCTTATTAAACAATTAATTATGTAAGGAACTAGTAACGTATCCCGAATAATATACTTTATTTAAATATTTTTGAAATTTTTTTAATTATATTATAGAATCATGTTTAATTAACCGTTTATATTCAAAATATTTTTGGGATCCTCAAAATAAAAAGAACTTTTTTTAGACAATCAGAATAAAATAACATACTTTGAGAGATGAAAAACACTTTTCAACATAAAAAGAAACTTTTTCTGTTAAAAAAAATCTAACTTAAGATGTGACCAATTAACTAGATTTTTGTTCTAAAAAAAAAGGTTAATTATTCAAGTTTCCAATAATCTTCTGAAATCCAGCCTGGAGTGTACGATAAGAAGCAAAGATTAAAATCCTTTTTGTGAAGACATTGAAAAAACTTCTTTTAACGTTTGATCTAAAATACACTTTTTTGTGATACAGTTTCAAATACATTATCGGCTTAAAAATCGGGAAAAAATATTTCAGGATTACAAAACTAAAAGTTTGAATATCAGTAATGTATTTAAGCTTTATAGTGGAAATAATGTGTGAAGTTACAGTTTAATGAATCTTTAGAATAACTATACAAAAACGTTAAAAAAAATATTCTAACTTAAATGCAAGCATCATTTGTTTAATACTGTGCTTTTTTTATAATGATTCAACTATTTTTGTGAATAAAATTTTATTTTGCTAATAAATAAAACGCATGTGAAAACTTAAAAAAAAATAATTGTTTTATTATATCATCATAAATTGCATACATTTAAATTTAAAGCTACATTTAATCAAACATGGAACAAATTCTAAAATGGTTTTAAACCATATATTCTAAAAAATAGCGAATATTCTACGTTTGCATTAAAAATACTATAAAGAAGTTTAAACATACTAATTATCAAATAATTTAATCAAACTAATTATATTCCTTTTTCATCTTTCCAGTGGGGCTGCAATATTGGCGGAAAAGCATAATATTCCTAAAACTGCAATATACGCACATAAAAGGGTCATTCCTGACAAAACGTACAAAAACATGTCCCCGCAAAATATCTTTCACAGGAAGAAAAGTTATGCTTCCACTTGAATAAATTAAGAAAAGGAATATTTATCTACTTACTAGCGTTGAAACGATTAAAAAAATTAATTATTTTGTGTGAACGTTTGTGTCCACAGACTATGACAAATCATGTCCGTGGGATGTCTCACCGTCATGTCCGTGGATTGTTTTGGTTAGTAAATCCCAATTAAATCCCTATATTTTATAATAAATATTGTTTTTTTATTAAATTGGCATTACTAGAACATACAAAACACAAAATAAAATTATTATAGATACTATAAATTTATAAATTCTGTGAAAATAAAATGTCCCACAGATTTTCGTCATGTCCGTGTACAACGTATTCTTTAGCTTGCATAACTATCTAGAAATGATAACAGTATTCTGTTTCAGTCTTATTATTATTCAACCGTGCACGCAAAACGTTGTATCAAGTCGATAGTTTGAATACCGGAGTAGATAAAAAGTAATTTGAAGTTGAAAGTTAAAAAAAGGCATCTGACAAGATCATAGCGTAATGTCTGTGGTCAGATATAAGAAGGTAAATCAATGATTTGAACGTATAATTTGTTATTTGTAGAAAGAAATATATTATATAAGCTTAGTTTGCATGCTTCGTTCTCTTAAGCCTAAAACTTTTCTGTTTGTGAGCCCTTATTTACGATTTCATCATATCCGTAAGCCATCATGTCCGTGGTTTTTGGCCCACGGACATGATGTTTGTATACACGGACATGACGTTTTAATTATATAAGAATAAATCGATTAAATATAAGTGAAATACATTATAGTAACACAGTATTTTGCGTGAAGTAATGTAATAATGTAAAGCTGAAATTTTATTTAAGTGTAACACATCAATAAAATATTTTTATGTGAATTTTGGGGGTTAAAACTTTTCTAAATGAAACATTATTAATTAAAACTTTCTATCAGAATAATTAATATTAATTGTATGATCTGGACCGATGCTATATTTCGAATGTAGTATGTAAGTGTAACTTAAATCCAAAGTTTCAAAAACTTTCATCAATATTTTTTTTTCGAGATTTTCGCCTCAAATTGTACGTTTTCTCAGGAATGACCCAAAAACGATATGCTTTGGAATTTTAATGAAGCAAACAGCCGTAATATTTTTAAATAAACAAGATTTTATTCTAAGAATACTTTACTTTTAAAAACTAAATTTCTAAAGCAAGAATAATAAGAGGACGGTTTGGTTTCGAGTTTATTTCATGTAATTCAGCTGCAATGAAAATTGCTTGTTTTCCTCTTTTTTAGTTTTTTATGTTGGAAATTGGAGTAATTTTGTTAATTACTTTGTTAACTCAATTTACGCTTGCAATGGACTTTCTTCCAGGAATTTATAGAAAATACTAGCAGCTAAAAATTTTTTACTCTTACGCAAAATTTAAAAAACTGGGCTTTTAAACTATTTATGTATTTTTTAAAATTTAGATTTATCAGGCAAAGTAAAACAAATACTTAATATTTTAATTCCATAAAATTTATTAATTGCATTTGAATTTACCGCGTTTATTGTGTGTATAGAGGTAAATAAAAGCATGGTTTGTAAAACTCAGTTCTCAAATATTGCTCCACTTAACTGAGATTTTTCTAGTATTTAAATGTAGATAGTTTTCCGCAATAGAAACCGTACATTTGAAAAGTTAAATTCTTTTGAAGGAAATATGTTTTTTAATAAATTTTGTCTAATGTTGAGTATTTTATAATATTCTGGCTCTAAACGTTTAATTTTAATAGAAAGCATTATTCGTAATTATTCATTAATTAACGACGGTTGGCAAGAAAATACGCTAAAATAATTATGTAGGACAAATTTTCACAAAAGATGAATTTTCAAAACTAAAATTTAACTTTGTTTTTATTTTGTGAGGAAGGCGTTAATGATAATCACAAATATTTCGTTAATGAGTTATGAAAAAATTTGAACTGAAAATAATACTATTACTCTTTTAATTGATAATAATAACAAACGTAATTTTTCTTCAATGTTTTATTTTACAAAATTAAAATTATTAAAGTTTTTATTATTCAGTTTCTAATTTAATCATAAATACTGTAATGTTAAATAAAAAAGCTATTTTTACTTTTTATTATAATTATTAATATACGTCACAATATGCAAAAATACGCCATTTTTATATCAATTTCAATTTTAAAGTAGCATGCGGTACCTTTTTGTAGTTGTCATTTTTTTTTGTTAACCCGCATATAAAAATGCGCGTAAATGTTTCATAAATAAAAAAAAATCATATTTGGCCCTAAATTGACAGTTGAAATAAATATACTACCAGATTTGGCCTACTTTCTTTTGTTTAATTTTTAAGAATGGAAAGTAGGTATAGACATACTGGAGTTGTCCGTCCGTCCGCAATCCCCGCCAAAATTCGGTTCTATCTGTCGGATCTTAAAAACATAATCTTTCGTTAGAAAGCTATGATAGCAGAGATATATTTTATATACATTTTATCTTTCTATCTGTATGTCCGGGTGGACATCTGTCTTCCTGTCTGTCGAAAAACTACACATTTAAGCATTAAAATTTTATTTTTATTAATTAAAATCTCTGTTGCCACATCGACAATAGCACGAGAACCTTTATTTTTTTTGACGAAAATATTTGGAGTAAAATTTACTTTTGACTTAGAAAATAGTTTAGAATGACGTCATAAAATGTAGCCCAGTGCATTTCTTTGATTGTTTCGTATATGTTTACTAAAAAACTAAAAACTGACGTAAACACACTTAGTAAAGTTTTTTTTCTCTCTTTCATTTTTGTTTCGAATAAATTTATAATGCTAATATATTATTTTTTACTCTGATTTCAGTGTCTCTGGATGCTCGGCCTATTGTGATTCCGATTCTCTCCTGCGTACTTTGCTTTCCTGTGTTGGCCTTTGCCGTCATTTGCGCGCTCAGATACCGAGCCATTCGTTTGAGACAGCGGGACCAATTGAAAAGAGTGAAATCTGGGTAATGTATTTACACAAGCGATTGTAATTTTATATATAATTTCGCAACTGAATGTATATTTTCTATGTTTTTTAGTTTGTATTTAACCACTGAATGTACTGGAATCTTAAAATTGTTAATTTACATAATGTTTTAAGCCCACTTCGAAAAAAATATATTCAAACAGCACAAGAGGAACACAAGCATTGTGTAAAAATGACAACTTTAAAATATCGTGTTGTTTCAAAAGAAGAAAAATTGCGTTGATGACATTATGAACACAAAATTATGTTGTTTCAATGTGATAGGAGATGATTATTATATCCATGCGCGATTAACAAAAAAACCGTAAGCTATATTGTTTTCTAAAATATTCACAACAAAATTATAACATTCGTTTTAAATAACCGTAGTATTTGTTAAGTTTTAGTATAGCTGTTTATCCGAAACGATAAAGAGTAGATGCTAGACTTCATTTCGTCAGAATGCAAGCGTGCAGCCCATTCAATACAGTTTCTGTGCTAACCATACAATACTAATTATTCGCAACGCAATTTATGTATTCTTTCAACACAACTTGTAATAACTGGAAAAATCATACTCCTAGTTACACTCTGTTTTTGTATGAAACTCTTATTTAAACTCTTGTTTTTTGTCCAAAAATTAAACAACGCTAACTTGTATTTTCTCTTTACTCTACAAATATATCAAGTAATTAGATACTTAGTAAAGAGTATATGCTATCTCTGAATCTTTCATGGCAAAATTTCAGATTATTAGCAATACCATAAATGTGTGTGTCATATCGTTAAAGTAGAACATTATTTAAACAGGTTATAACATAAACGCATTAAGTTTCTGAACGTTAAGGGTAAGAAAGCAAAAGAAATACTAAAGATCAATTATGGAATTCATATCATATGAAAAAGTTAATTGATAAAACACATCATCAAATTAAACTGATATAACCTATTATTAATACGTAATTTCATGGTTATCGGTAATTTGCACAGTAATTTTAAAGAACTTGAAGAGTTTTATGTAAATTAAATAATTTCACTGTCGTTTCAGCTATCTACAGTGAAAATTTATGATAATCGAAACTTCTCTAAATTTATTATCATCGGATAATGCCATACTTGTAAATGCTGTATTTTTCATCTACTTTATATTTACATCTTTCAAGTCACAATTTGAAATAGCTTAAACTTGAAAATTAAATTTTCTAACTATATAGTTTCCCTTCGTATATACTTCGAAAGTCAGATTGCATTAAACTTCAAAAGGAAAGTTACGAAACTGTTTTCGCACCCGAAATTACGGAAGAAAATGAAAATGTTGCATTACGCCATCATGATTTCCATATTTTCAGATTTCTGAAAGTGCTAGTTTTAAATTGTAATGTAGAATATTTTAACAAAATATTCCTTGATATTTGTATACAAAACTTAATTTTAAATAACGTTCCTTAAGCCAAAAACTTCATAATAAGAGTAGGTCAAAGAATAACGCTTTTAACATTTATATGTATTTTATTAGCGATCCCTCACTTCTATGTTTTTAAAAACTAATTATTGTTTGAACTAAAACGGATCAGATAATGTTTTATATGCAGGAATCGGTTATACTTCTACAGCTCTAAATAAATCAATTTCTAGACTTCAAAACAATTTTGTGATATCTAATTTGTCGTTGTATAAATTATGCTTGCTCCCAATGTGTAAATGCCTTTACACCTTGCTCCCCAAAACAAAAACGCTTCCTTAACTTTTTAATAATTCTTTTTTTATTTATTTGACGGCAGACGTCATTTCGGGTCGTTCAATGCACACATCAGCTGAAAAGCGTTTCGTCATTCTTATTTCCTATCGGAACCAACTCTCGTAATCGGAAAATCGGCTACACTATATCGACTCTTAGTACGATCGAGTACGCGTATACCCTTTTTCCAACATATGCCGTTTAGTGACTCTGGATATCCTAGACATGGACAAATCCTCATTGTGAGGAAAACAAAAAGTTTAAATGTTTTTAAACTACTAGATGTGTACATAGTGACGGCAAGCTTCGATAGGATCGTTCTATGCACACATCAGTTTAAAAACGTTTTATCAATCCTCTTGAAAATCGGGGCTGACTCTTGGAATAGAAAAATCGTCTTCAATATACACTGTTAACAATTTCATAATTAGTTTCACCAAAAAAGGTTCCTAACACACGAAACGGCTGTGTGGTGAAACGTTTCACTATGTCTTCCGTTTTAGGTGGAACCATTTTTAAGATTTCGAAAACCAAAACCTGAAAAAGGGTTCAAACAAATAACAGAAATATGGTTTCACCACATACGTGTTGCAGCTACTAATAGGAATTTTTTTCGCAAAACCGAACACGAAATTTTTAACAACAGTATACTCTTACTTTGACTACGCTCATACCCTTTTTCCTAACAGATGCCGATCAGTGACCCTGGAAATCCCAGGCCGGGACAAATCCTCGTTCTACTCCAGAGACTCGTCCTCAGACCCTAGCCTCAAGGGCATCGGCGAGATATCCCAGGCCATCCCTGAAAGTCCCCCGCTGCTGTCCGCGCCCAGCACTTCTGGAACCAGCAGCCGCCGGAGCTCCAAGAGCAACCAGCACGTCAAGTTCATGACAACCACGGCCGTTTTCCACGGCAGGACTATCACCGGTCTCAACAGCCGGTTCAAGTCGACGGGCAAGTCTCAGAAGATCTTCTGGGACGAACATTCGTCGCATGTCGAGTGTGCCGAAGAGCTGGAGAAGGAACTGTGTCTCGCCCTCAACAGCTAGCCCATGGTGAACTTAGGGCCTGTCACTAAGAAAAGAAAGTCCATTGATAGGGTGTAGCGATAGGTGAACGAAATGAGGGAAGTTTCAGGAAGAAATTTCTTGCTTAAGCTTCCCATACACGGAAGGGCATGTGAACTTTCGCCAAACATCTCCACTCTTCCTCCAAGACGATAACAAAAGCATTTTCACTCATCAATGATTGGTTTTATATGCCCACGTGACATAGCAAACTAATCATTGACGATCTGAAAATGCTCTCTGTAACGTCTTGGAGGAAGAGCGGCAATGTCCTGTCCCTCCTTGCATGCCAAAGCTTTAGGAAGAATATTAATGTAAGAACACGACCCGATTTGGAGACTACAGATTTGTTGAGAAGCAGCGAAAACGCACTTATCAGTCAATTATTGATTTAGATAACACTTTGGTGGGTATGGCAGTTTTACCACTTTGGTGGGTATAGCAGTTTTACCACTTTGGTGGGTATAGCAGTTTTACGTTAATTATTTCATGACAAAAAAAATTTCAGGGAACATACTGACCACCTCTAAACAATAACTATTCGATTCATGATTTGGATACAAGAATGAAGTATACGTAAACTAATTTTACTGAGGGTAATATTGTTTGCTCTGTTTTGGATTGAAAAATGTTGTGTTTGATCGTGTTGCTTTTGTTCATTAGTTTAATTGTTTAATGTCCCATTTTCTAAAATGAAATAATGCAATGCATGTAGAGGAAAACAGATATGTAAAACAAATGAGTGTTATATATAGTAGATGGTTTATATGTTAAAACAGTCAAAGTTTATACAGCCAACGTATGTCATGAATGTATTACATATTGTAATACTTAAGTATGCACTTGTTGCAAACCTGAGAGTAGAAAATGCTTTTAAGAAATAAACTTAATAGCAAGAAATATACTTGCAAAATAATATTAGATTTATTTTTTATCAATTGTGAATTTAAACTATTTAAAAAACCGGTGTTTATAAAAATTATAGTAACTAATATAATGTTAATTTTATTTATTTTCAAAACAATGCAAAACAGATAAGATTAAACTATTATGTAAAAAACATTGGTATTTTAAAGTGTCGATGGTAATTAAAGTTATACTGATATTGTATTAAAGTAAATGGGGTTGTTAAAGAGTATGGTAACTAATATGGGTACTGATTTAAAGGAATCTTATAAAAGAAACACATTATTAAATTAAAAAATGTGATTTTTAAATATTTAATCAGTTGCTTTATTTCGGTTTCAGTTCTTCCGAAACTTGATATAGCTGGGTGATACTTTCATAAGTGAGTAATTTATTTATTTTCTAATTTATTTCTGTAACTTTAGAAAAAAAATCAAGGAAATAGCTGCAAATTTTTCCTCCAGAAAACTTAAAAGACTCAAAATATCACTTCTGTACGCTGTCCCCACACCCTACTCTGATATTCTGAAACATTTTTAAATGCAACTGCATTTTTTTTACTAATTTTACCACTCAAAATAAAGTTTTATAATTTACTTTATAAAATTTCCGACCATTTTTGTAACACAAGAAGAATTTTCTATATTTATTCTTAGACAGAAGTCGTTTCCCTTGTTTTTGGTCACTACTGTCCTCTGGTATAAAACTGGCCTTGTGACAATCAGGTGACCAGTTACGGTGACATTTATAATTTCCTTCAGTGTAAGAAATTCTTTAAAATCCTGAAAACAATAGTTTTGTTGTTACTTTGGTCTTCAAATTGAATTATAAGCTCAAAAAGTTGTAAAAATAATTTTTTTAGTTGTCACCACTGTCCATCACTTAAATTACTTTTATTATGATTTATAATTATTCTTGATTTTGTGTCATATCATGTTCTTTTGTAAATTTACAAATATGGTGTTGTAGTTTTCCCAACCATAACTTATGATGTGTAAGGATGGGTATTTGTTAATTTGTGTCACAACTGTTCAATCAATAATTTTTAATAGGGACTAGCAATTGGGACAAATCCTGTTAATTGTTTATACCATTCTGAACATACTACCTTACCTATTAATGGCAAAAAAATTGAAAATTGAACTTATATTTTTTCCTTAATCATCACAGACTAGACAGAAATTATTCACTTTTTGGGAGAATAGCCCAGATATTGTTTATTTTCGATTTAACACCTAAAATTTACTTTTAAAAAATCTTCATTTCATTAACAAGTTCTCCATAAAGTAAAAATTTTTTAGAAATGGCGATGAGACCAAGACCGTAGTTTTGTAAATATTTATAGAAATTTTGTATATAACATCCACAAATGTACGTCTTTCAATCATTTTTAAAAACAATTCGAAGTTCAATTATTTCTTTTGATTCAAATAAATGTTTTATTTTTTCTTAAAAGTTACTTAAATAACTAATGTTAAATATAAAGGAAGCCGTGGTTTAATCACTATAAAAAATTGGTGTAACCTCCATAAAACTAGTGGCAGCCTAGCTGCCTCCAGCTTTATTAAGAAATGCTACATCACAAAATAGGAGTAACTTGTAAGCTTTGTACGTTACTCCATAAAGCTGAAGGCGACTTAGTTTTATGGGGTAAAGTTACTCCAAATTTTTAAAATCATAACAATTTCTGTTAAATTTACATATAATACTTATCGCAAAACATTATCCTGTACAAATTTATTTCTTGATGCTTAAACTTTACTAAAGATTATTTAATAAAATGTACATTAAAAAATCCATGTACCTGGATACACTATACTTAATTCCAACGCAAGTATCGAAATATTCACAATGAATCTGTGCCTATAATCCTACTTAAATACACAATTTTAGAAAAACGATCATTAGACCTGGGAAAAAAACTAGTATTTACTCAGAAAGGTAATATTTTCTTACTGAAACAAATACATTTCATACGCATGGAATTAGAGTTAGTTACATACTAACCGCTTATTATTTCAAGGAATTTACGATTTTTTCTTTTATTATACTTATAAGCATCAAATTTCTACTCACTTTGCCATTCAATCGCTAATTGCAAAAAAAAACATTGGAGAATTTGCTGCTAGCTTCTTCATTTGAGCATTTTAGCAATGGAAAAAACGTGTATGGAAATCACCTTGTGCACTTCAATTATGCTGTTTCTAATTATCCTCACGTTTTATTCGTTTTTGTTAAATATTTAAGAGGCTCTTGCAATTATTTCTTATACTTTAATTGAATAACGGTAAGTATAACAACTGAAAATGCTATTCGAAACTTTTTTTTGTAACTGCACTCGCTTATGTTTATGTACTGTTATGCTCGTTTAAACTATTATCATAAAGGTAATAATGTATATATATTGGAGTTTTATTTTCAAATTTTTATTAAAATGGTTTTAAACCAGAAAGTTTAAGTGTTAAAATGGAAAAACAAGAAGTATTTAAAAAACCAGTAGGGATGTACCCTTTCTGAACTAAAAACTATTAACTGTCTTAATTGTCTTTAAAAGGACATTCTAAAAATTATACACTATTTTTTTAAAAATTGCTTGTTTATTAGCTGATTTTAAAAAATTCATGTTATATAAAAGTTAACGAATATAAAACTTTGATGTTATTTTGTTGTTTATTTATACACTATGTAAATATGCACCAGATGTTTTACTTAAAATTATATGTTAATTGTGTAATATTTTATAAATAAATTTTATGTACACTATGGCGGCCTATCTGTTGTTTTGTTATTTTAAACATAAGTAGCATTAGCAAGTGAGACAAAAACAATGTATGCTACAGAAATTAAATTCTTAATAAATTTTCTTTCTCATCTTCTCAAGAAAGCAATTTACCGTCATACAGCTAAAAAACTGAAAAATATATACGTGCTGTAAATCTAATATATAATGGTTTCATTTGGTTAATTGGTAAAATTGTCCATTGTTCAAAAAACTCGATTTTGTTATGTAAAATTCAATTTGAATTTAAGAAAAAGATAATTTTCCACAGTTTAGTTTTGTTTCGAACTTTTATTCATAGAAAATACTGTAATTAGACATGTTCTTCTCTATTTTACATTGAAAAGTTAAATTTTGGAAACTTTTAACGTAAACTGAAACTTAATGTCATTTGTAAACAAGCTTTTCAAATAGAAAAAGCATTAAAAACTAAGAAAATAACTGAAACCAAGAAACAGCTGCAATGTAGGGGTCGATCCCTTCTTTAGCAATCGTAAAAAATTAACGATTAATTCTATTTTCATCAAGTTATGGTGAACAGGATTGTTTACCAAATTCGTTTTTTTTTGCCTTTTATCTACGTAACGGAAAACGGCAAATTAGGACTGTCACAGCTGTTCTAAAACCAGAAAAAATAACTGTATAACAATACCAGTACAGAAAGGTGTTACGGATTTTGAAGGGTTTTGAAATGTTTTACTATTTTCGAAAGTTTTTGAAAGATTTTTCTAATTTTGAAGGGTTTCGAAAGATTTTACTAATTTTGAAGGGTTTTGAAAGGTTTAATAATTTTTAAGGGTCATCTTGAATTTTTTTTTTAAATTGAAGGGTTTTGAAATGTTTACTAATTTTTAAGGGTAATCTTGAATTTATTTTTTTTAAAGTGAAGGGTTTTGGAAGATTTTACTAATTTTGAAGCGTTAGATTGAAGAAAAAGAGAGAGAGAGAAGATTAAGATGGACTGGCCAATGTACTCAGGATGCCCAGGGAGAAGCTACCAAACAACTCGCTCTCCTGGGCTTCTGATGGAAAACGAAAAAGAGGAAGGCCCAAAATAACATGGCAGAGACAATTTCAAAAGGACTTACAAAATTTAAGATTATCCGGATTGGAGGACGCCAGAGCCCACGCCAAAAATCGTGAGGCTTGGAGGAGTAGGCTGGATGGGTTCCGGACACTATCCCGAAAGCCGAAATCCCGAATAGCCATAATCCCGACAGGGTCGAAATCCCGAATGGGTCATAATCCCGACAAGGACGAAATCCCGAAAATAGATTTTTGTCCATTTCTCGATTTTTTTAAAAAAGATATATTAGAGATTATTTATTTCGTTAATTATTTAGTTAGTTATTTAGTTAGTTATTTAGTTAGTTATTGATTATTAGTTAGTTATTTAGTTAGTTATTTTAGTTTAGTTAGTTAGTTTTAGTATTAGTTATTTATTTAGTTAGTTATTTAGTCAGTTTAGTTAGTTGTTAGTCAGTTAGTTATGTTAGTCAGTCAGTTAGTCAGTCAGTCAGTTAGTTAGTTAGTCAGTCAGTTAGTCAGTCAGTAGTCAGTCAGTTAGTAGTCAGTAGTTAGTCAGTAGTAGTTAGTTAGTCAGAGTAGTTAGTCAGTCAGTTAGTAGTCAGTCAGCTATTCAGTCAGTACTAGATCTAGTCAGATTACTAACTGATAACTAACTGACTACTAACTGACTCTACTAACTGACTAACTAACCCGAACTACTAACTAGACTGACTAACTAACTGACTACGACAACTAACTGACTAATACTACTAACTGACTGACTAACTAACTAACTGACTAACTAACTGACTAAATAACTAAATAATCTCTAATATTTTTTTTAATCTAGAAATGGACAAAAATCTTTTTTCAGGATGGCTTGTCGGAATTTTGGCTGTCGGGATTATGTCCCAGACCCGGCTGGATGCCTTATGCGAGGCGTGAAGAGCTTAAAAAAAATATTTGAAGGAGTTGAAGGGTAAATCACAACTGTCAATAATATAAAAAATGTATTGAAACATTTCTGTTTCGTCATTCATTGATTATATTGAAAAATGTGATGATACAAAATATTTTTTGAATTACAGTATGATTCCAGTGTTTATATAACATTGCAAAATGATTGTTCAATCAAAAGATTTGCATGAATGAATTGTTAAAGGAAAAATTAATATGATTGTTAAAGGACCGTAATATACGTATCCACGCTATTCTAGAATACTCAATCATTTCTTAAAGAGTAAGCATATTTTGAAGGAAAAAAGTGATTCCATCGATTCTTTACCCATTCAAATATTCCTCGAATATTCGAATGCGTCTCAATCTAATGAATAAAAGTGTTTAATAAAAACTTTAAAACATGTAATATCACTGAAGTATCTAAAAAGGCGAGAAACTCCTTCTTTGCCCACAAAAATGTAAAAACAAGTTGATTTTTAATTAATTATTTCAAGTTTTAATAAAAGAAATTGGTTTTTATGTTTTTTAAATTTAAAACATTGAATAATACTGAGGCAACTAAAAGAGCGAAAAACTTTCCCTCATTTGCCGAAGACCACAAAAACTGTAAAAAAATAGATTTTTAATTAATTGTTTTAAAATATGAGAGAAAAAATTGATCTTAATTCTTTTAAAAAATTGTGCTCCTCTTTTTGTGAACGATTCAAAAAATTACTTACTATTCAAATTTTCATACTTTGTACCAATGCATTGTATTACCATTATACCATGCATTGTATTCTGAAATAAAAAGCATATAAATTTTTTTTTATCTCTATGAATATCCGAAATCAAGCGAACCCCACAAATTAAGCTCAGTCCCAAACGAAATTGATTTAGTCAAAATTAAAAAGATTCACGTCTAAAGTAAAAAAAAAAATATTCGACAGTAGATTAAAAAAAGTATTAAAACGTAAATTAAAGGTTAAAAGATTTTAATTAAAGATCGTAGAAAAAGATATTTCATTTTAGTTTGAATACTTTGCTTTTTTTAAAACTCTTATCAATGACGTAAGTGTTTTAGTACCTTTTTTATTAAAAATTTGCTAATGCAGTTTCTTTCTTTTGTAACAACCTTAGAGTACGTTGAGGTCCTCGAAATTCCATTGGTATCAGCACAGGTGCCAACCCCGTCACTTGACCATGGTTTAAAATTATGAGGATACTGAGCTGTGTTAAGGCTCTGTCTTCAGATAAGAGATTAATTCAAGCAGGAAGAAAAGAGAAAATTTCCTTATTCTATACCTTTTTTGTATTGCAAATTGCAAAGAAGAATGTGTTTGAAAACCCTGTTATCAGTTATTGATGCTTTTTGTACATTTTCAAAGAACTGAAGAAAAACATTAATAGAAATCAAGGTTTAAAATTTTTCAGGGTTCTGAATTATTTTAAAAGGAGTTAATTTTTTTGTGTCATTTTTCGCACATAAATTGTAAAACAATGTAGCAAACTACACTGTTAAAAATTAGGCACTTTGTTTTACCAAAAATATGGTTCCTAGTAGCTGCAACGGCTGTGTGGTGAAACGTTAAACCATATTTTTGGTATTCGGTTGAACCATTTCTCAGGTTTTTGTTTCCAAATCCACAAAAATGGTTCAACCAAACACCGAAAAAAAGGTGAAACATATCACCACACAGCCGTTGCAGCTACTAGTAACCAATATCATGGTGAAAGCAAGCACAAAATTTTTAACAGTGTACGGTAAGAATCCTCAGTATTTATTGTTGTAGTAAATTTATTACAAGTTTTACAGAGAACCGCCATATAACATGCAAAACCATCTTCCTTAAATCTTAATTTTGTTTCGATAATGTGCTTCGTAACTCCATCATACGTAGCCTTTTTTTCACCTTCACGTTTTAATATAGGTTTTTTTTTCCCGTCCAGAATAAATGTTTTCAGATTGAACCTATGACATTTCGAGCAAAGGCAAGTTAAGTTTTAAAAAATTTCGTTTAAATTTAGGGGTATGTTTGGTGCTTATCAATGTTGCTATAGCAAGATCTAAACATCGATGCAATACAGTTTTATCGAAAATATTTGTAAAATTTTCATATAGTATCGAGAGAAGACGTAAAAAATGCACTTGTGCGCAGATGCATGAACGACTGACATAAGTATATACATAAAAACTTTAAAATGAACAAAAAATGCATGATATCAAACCACAAGTCCACAAATGGCTGAAACGTGCTTCCATTGCCTCCTAACAGATGATGCGAAAAATATTTTACAAACAGGAAAATATTGCAAAACAGCTTTGGACCGACCTTCTTCTCTGTGAGATGAAAAATAACTAAAATATCTTATATGCTATGGAATAGATTGAACCTGCAATACAATTTAGGTACAAAACTTTTTAAATTTAACAATTTTGCTATTTATCATTTCATGCAATGGGTAAAATCATGAAAGAACTAATGTGATAGAATAGTGAGGGATGCGTCCGTGAAGAAAACAAAAAATCTCAAAAATTTAATTTCATGTAATATTTGGATTTTTAGCGATAACGTCACTTTGATGATAAGCTTTTATCCACACAAAACCGAAACATCTTCAAAGCTGTAATTCAAAGAATATAGTAGTTCGTTAAATTTTAGACTTTACGCACCTTCATCAAAAAATTCACCTATGTAGTTTAATTTACCCAATATACCTTTATTATGATACGTAATTACCTTCGGTTTGTATGTTTTAAATAAAAATAAAAGTTTGTTTTAAACAAAAAAAAAGGAGACCCAGTAGCTTGCGGTAGCCATCTAAGTGCCATGCTGCAGGTCCGGGTTTCGAATCCCGGATCGGGCAAGGCTCACTCAGCCTTTCATCCCTTAAGTGGGTTCTTTAAAGGAGCACCAAGCATACTTGGGAACTAAACATGGGGGGATGAATAATCATGACTACCTGAGTGAGATATATGCTTCGCACCCAAGAGTCCTTTTTTAGGAAATTTAATGGTCATAAAAAATCAGATTTTTTAACAAATTTAAATTCTGTTTTGAACGGAAATTTGGAATAAACCTTTATTCGTCTTGATTTCAATTCTATGTACCGTACTTTACTTAGAAAATTCCAGTGTTTTGGCTGTGAAAGTATGCTAGGTGGCAGACTGAAAATGTGATATAATACTTTTCACGTTTTGTAATAAACGTATGCTAAATAGTTAAATCTAAATATTAAAATATCAATTGGATGGGACTCTTCTCATTTTCGACGACCTTTCTTACAAATGTACGTTATTCTCAACTCTTTTAAACGCAATATGTGATATTTCAGCATTTAAAACACTTACAACTATAGTTTTCATAATAAATTTGAAAATATATCATTTGAATAAAAAAACTTAAATAATTACCTTATTTGCAAATGCCATTTCGATAGAAGCATCAAAATCGCATTAAATAAAAATTTCAGTTTCATTCCTTAATAGAATTATCATAAAAATTTATAAGATTACACGCGCGTTATTCAAAGAAAAAATAATAATAATAAATCCCATTAAACTTAATGAAATTGGTTTTCAAAGAATATCCCTTTTAATGCTCACTTTTTATAATGTACCACTTTTCTCTCAAGTTATTACCAGCCTATGTGTCACTTGACATTAAAAGGCAAAGAAAGTAAATGATATCAGTTTACAATCCGTGATCATTTTCACAGTTCACAAACTTTAACAATTCCTGACGATCGTCACAATATTTTAACGGAGCATGGAACATAAATTAATCACTTTAAAAATGCTTTATTTCAATCGAAGTGTTACAAAGATTTACCCATTGTTTGAGGAGAATTTGCAGATACAGGCGTACAATTGAGAAAATTGCTATTTTTTAAATAAAATTTAGATTCAGTTGCTGGGGTATTTAATAATTAAACCTGAAGAACAGTTATTTTTATAATTTTAGAAGGTATAAGTTTATATTACGTATCCAAAAGTTCAAAGCGTAACAATCACTCATGTGCGATGCAGATATTCTTTTTTAAAAAATCAAATATGGAAGTGAAAATATGTAAACCACTTTTAAAATGACGAAAACGAAAAAAAAAACGAACATGGCATAAACATGTAAATAAAAATTTTAGAAATACATTTTGAAAATGTGGTAGTTTCTCAAATGACCAAAACGTGCTTCCTTCACTACCCTCCAGATGATGCGGGAAAAAAAATTCCTAACAAGGAAAATAGTTAAATTCATATGTGGGTTTCTCTGTCTGCTGATAGAAAAATATGAGAATACATATAAAAGAAAGAACAAGAAATGCATAGTAAATGCAAGTAATTTGCTTCATGCCTCCGTAAGTTAAAAGGTTCGAGTTACCCAGTTGCTAAGACTTTTAAACCTGGAAATCTTATAAGTAAGGGGATCTAATAGGATATTTCGACACTATCATCGTATAAATATGTTAAACAGCCATATGGGGTCTGCTTAAGTGTCAGCCTCGCCACTTAATTAAACGTGGTATATACCACAAAATACCACAATTTCGATTTTTAAAAAAAGGATTAAAAAAATGTCATCTGAGAACAGACAAAAAATATCCCATATTTCTCCGAAAAGTACGAAAAAGCTAATAAATGTTGTGCGTTTAATTTCCGGCCATAAAGGATAATAAGGAATCTTTTTTAACTGAAGATTCCTTAAGAACACTAATTTAGTTAAAAATATTTTTTTATAATTTTTATTTTATAATAGCAAGGCACTAGTATACAACGATCGATAATTGCAAATATAACCATAAGCGGTAGTTTAAACACCCAGTTAGTAACAGGAAGGAAAAAATACGATGTTAAATATTTACCTACTAATTAACGAGCAGTTATTTATGTACCCAAACGTGGCTTACCTTTTGTATTGGCTTGTTGCATGTGACGTAGTTCTAAAGGCATTCATTTCTGTTTTCCTTTAATTGGTGCTTCGATTCGTGCTCTGTTCTCACGTGACATGCATTTCATTTTATGTGGTTATTTTTAATCAATGTCGATTATATACGAAAGTATCTAAGACATAATTACATACATATATTTCTGACATTATTTTATATTTCATTACAGTAACATAAATTAATAAGTTTTTGATTCCATTAATAGGTTGGAAATTTCAATTGAAATCTCATGTAATATAATTAAGTTTTACACTTTTCTCATGTGAGTTTGTATGACTCATGGCCTAGCTCGCCGCTTAAGCTTTAAGAGAAAGTTAAGTCATACAATTAGATTATCCTCAGGGGGTTAAAAATGTTCCAACGGTGAAAATCTGCTCTTCCAAAAAGACCTGCTTAGCAATTCTTTCAAAATCAATTTTCCAGCCGAGTTACCCCAACAGCTCAAAAATGCCTCCACTATCATAAACACTGATCTTGTATGGAATGGGAAGCGAAATTTTTAGTTTGCCTTTTCCGGCTCCTACGCCCTCATTGTGTTCTGAAAATTGATAAAGTTTAAGTTACTTGACGGAGTAAATTAAACTAGTTACTGAAAGTTGAATTGATATATGGATGAGTGCATGATAATTTTTGTACTGCAGCATATTGGTACTTTATACATTTCTAACAGGCTTAACCTATAAAAACTTGATAATAAGAGTTAGCAGGAAAAGTAATTGAATTTATTTTAAAGTTGTAAGTAAATTAAAACATTTTACTTTGTATACGTTTTTCGTAAGGAATTCATGCCTGGTATAAGATATTTACTAAAGTTTTAGTTAGAAACGTTTAGCTAAAAATTGAAAAGTTTTCATAAAAGTAACTTTTAATAATTTATATTTAATAAGTATTTAAGAGTAAAATATGTACAGCTGACTGTTTTATTTGCTAAAGTTAATTATTTGTGAAACATTTATAGAAAACTCATCGGCATGGAAAGAATTAAACATGAAATTTTAAACTCAAAAGTGTATATTTACTTTATTTAAAAAAATAGAAACAAACTTTTAAGTAAATATTGATCTTTTAGATAAAAATTGCAGTTTCTTTAAAGTTGTAGTAGGGGAGACCGGAGCTAGTTTTCCATGTTTTCTTCTTTTTTGATTGTATATTTTTTACTTTTATTTATTTTGAAGTAAACAAGATGTCATGGTCTTCATCACATGCTTATCTACAAATTAGTATTACTACTTTTCCAAAAAGTAAATATACTTTTTGGCAGCAAGTGGTTAAATGCAAGCATGTTGAGCTGGAAAACGTGCCTCGTATGAGGGATAAATTTTTCCAGACTGCCAAAAAGTGATGGGGTAAATTTTCCAACTATTTTTTAAAAAGGTTTAATACATTTTAAAAACATTTTGTAATTTTTTACGTAGATTTATTGTAAACTAAAATATCTCAAAAGAGTATACCCAGAATATAGCTTTTTTTTTCAAAAAAAAAAGCCTGTTTATTATACCAAGCTATTTTAACCAATTTCATTAAAGGCCATTATCATCTGGATCCCTTTAAACTTACATAAAACTTCCCCTTTTGTGTAAGTATACTTTGGTGCTCTTTTCTAGAAGCTGTCTAAGTATTGTTAAAAATTACAAAAAAATTGATTGACTAAAAGTTGATGTGATAGATCCCAACCCCTTTTTTTAACAAGCAAATTGACTCAAAACTTTGTAGGCAACATGACACATTACTACTTTACAATGTAATTATTCACGATCTATTGGGAATATTTAAGTTTCTTGATGCTTTTCGGCTACTGTACACCCCTTCCTGATAGTTTTTATAGGTACATATATTGTTTTAGAATAGTACGTGTTTATTCAGCTTCCTTTTTCATTACTATGCAGATAATTTTGAATCAAGAGCAAAACTTTTTTTCATTATTTGTTCATACAATAAAAATAATTTGGTTTTTGGAATAATAAGCTTAATTTACAAAGGTTGGAGCACGCTTTTCTACAAAGCATTGTTGGAAAACTTGCCCCGTGAAATTTTGGAAAACATGCCCCGTCGTCATATTTTGGCTTAATACTACGCTTAACAAGTGGAATTTTAAATTATTTTAAAAACGAATGTATAGTTACGTAAAGAGAGAAGACACCTTTTAGTATACACAATGATAAAACTGTAAGTTACATAAAAGTTCGTTTGATTTAGGTTTGAATGTAAGCATGAAAATCCACTCAACGTTAAAAAAAATCACAAAAACAGCTCTAAAGACAATATTACAACGCCAACTGAGCAAACATTCTTGTGGGTGATAAAAAAACGGGTTGCTTCTTAACCAATCAGCCGGGTTCCGGACACAATCCCGAAAGCCCGACAAGCCAGAATCCCAAAAGCCGAAATCCCGAACGCCGAAATCCCGAAAGGCCATAATCCCAACAGGGACGAAATCCCTAATGGGTCAAAATCCCGACAACGACGAAATCCCGAAAACAGATTTTTGTCCATTTCTCGAGTTTTAATATATATATATATATATATATATATATATATATATATATATATATATATATATATATATATATATATATATATATATATATATATATATATATATATATATATATATATATATATATATATATATATATATATATATATATATATATATATATATATATATATATATATATATATATATATATATATATATATATATATATATATATATATATATATATATATATATATATATATATATATATATATATATATATATATATATATATATATATATATATATATATATATATATATATATATTATGTATCTTAATATTCTTATATCTTAATATTCTTTCACAAATTAACTTAATATTATTTATCGTCTGCTCGATTTATTTGTAGTTCGAAAAGTAATTAAATATTTACTTATAACAAAAATAATGAAACTACTCCAAACTGCATTAAAAAAATTAATGTAAATTAAAACTAAGCAGAATTGTATGCAAACAAGAAGTTCATAAAGAACTAAAATAGCCTACTTTCCTGTTACTTAAATACTTACTGAAGTTCTAATCGGGAAAAAAACTAGGTTCCTAAAGTAAATATCATCAACAGCCGTTTCTACACTAGATTTATACACATTAGAAAAAAAATCGAAACACAGCACCCAGCTATAATTTAAACTTCTAAAAGCCAAAATCAATTATTTTCCTTAATATTCGTTCGCAAATTAATTAAATATTATTTATCATCTGCTCGTGATTTATTTGTAGTTCGAAGAATAAATATTTATTAATAACAAAAGTAATGAAACTACTCCGAACTGCATTAAAAAACAAGAAATGTAAATTAAAACTAAGCATAATTGCATGCAAAAGTATGCCTTGCCGCTTTCTTGGTAGATAATTAATGAATAATCAAAGAATCAAATTGTTCTACATTTTATGACGTCATTCCAAACTGATTCATGAAAATATTATTTTGCTTCAAATATGTTTAAATAAAGTTTCTCATGCCATTGTTGATTTGGCAACAGTGATTTAAATGACTCAAAATTGAATTTTAATTGCAATTCAATGGGAAATTCGCCGACAGATAGTAGATTTATGTCCGTCCGGACGTACAGACAGACGGACAAAAAGTATGAAAGTTGGGTATCTGAGGTCATAGCTTTCTAACAAAAAAAGAATTTTTAAGATCCGATGATTAGAACCGATTTTGGAAGGGGGGTACAGACAGACAGACAAACGGACAGACAGGCGGACAGACAGACGGACAGACATACGAACAGACAGACATACGAACTGACAGACAGATGGACAGACAGACAGTTGGACATCAACCGCATTTCAATACCTACAGTGATTTAAATGACTCAAAATTGAATTTCAATGCTAATTCAATGGGAAATTCGCCGACAGATAGTAGATTTATGTCCGTCCGGACGTACAGACAGACGGACAAAAAGTATGAAAGTTGGGTATCTGAGGTTATAGCTTTCTAACAAAAAAAAGAATTTTTAAGATCCGATGATTAGAACCGATTTTGGAAGGGGGGTAAGGACGGACAGACGGACATCGACCGCATGTCAATACCTACTTTTTCATTTTTTTAATTCTTTCGAATTAAAAAAAGAAAAGTAGGCTAAAAATATGCCTTGCTGCTTTCTTGGTAAACAATTAATGAACTATCAAAGAATCGCATTGTGCTACATTTTATGACGTCATTCCAAAATGATTCATGAAAAAATTATTCTGCTTCAAATGTTTTTAAATAAAGTTTCTCATGCCATTGTTGATTTGGCAACAGTGATTTAAATGACTCACAATTGAATTTCAATGCTAATTAAATGGGTAATTCGCCGACAGATAGTAGATTTATGTCCGTCCAGACGTACAGACAGGTGGATAAAAAGTATGAACGTTGGGTCTCTGAGGTCATAGCTTTCTAACAAAAAAAGAATTTTTAAGATCCGATTGATAGAACCGATTTTGGAAGGGAGGTACGGACATCGACCGCATGTCAATACCTACTTTTTCATTTTTAGCCTACTTTTCTTTTTTTAATTCGAAAGAATTAAAAAAAATGAAAAAGTAGGTATTGACATGCGGTCGATGTCCGTCTGTCCGTCTGTCCGTACCCCCCTTCCAAAATCGGTTCTAATCATCGGATCTTAAAAATTCTTTTTTTGTTAGAAAGCTATAACCTCAGATACCCAACTTTCATACTTTTTGTCCGTCTGTCTGTACGTCCGGACGGACATAAATCTACTATCTGTCGGTGAATTTCCCTTTGAATTAGCATTGAAATTCAATTTTGAGTCATTTAAATCACTGTAGGTATTGAAATGCGGTTGATGTCCAACTGTCTGTCTGTCCATCTGTCTGTCTGTTCGTATGTCTGTCTGTTCGTATGTCTGTCTGTTCGTATGTCTGTCTGTTCGTATGTCTGTCCGTCTGTCTGTACGCCTGTCTGTCCGTTTGTCTGTCTGTCTGTACCCCCTTCCAAAATCGGTTCTAATCATCGGATCTTAAAAATTCCTTTTTTGTTAGAAAGCTATGACCTCAGATACCCAACTTTCATACTTTTTGTCCGTCTGTCTGTACGTCCGGACGGACAAAAATCTACTATCTGTCGGCGAATTTCCCATTGAATTAGCATTGAAATTCAATTTGAGTCATTTAAATCACTGTAGGTATTGAAATGCGGTTGATGTCCATCTGTCTGTCTGTTCGTATGTCTGTCCGTCTGTCTGTCCGCTGTCTGTCCGTTGTCTGTCTGTCTGTAACCCCCTTCCAAAATCGGTTATAATCATCGGATCTTAAAAATTTTTTTTGTTAGAAAGCTATGACCTCAGATACCCAACTTTCATACTTTTTGTCCGTCTGTCTGTACGTCCGGACGGACATAAATCTACTATCTGTCGGCGAATTAGCATTGAAATTCAATTTTGAGTCATTTAAATCACTGTTGCCAAATCAACAATGACATGAGAAACTTTATTTATTTAAATATATTTGAAGCAAAATAATATTTTCATGAATCAGTTTGGAATGACGTCATAAAATGTAGCACAATTTGATTCTTTGATTGTTCATTAATTATCTAACAAAAAAGCGGCAAGGCATACTTTTGCATACAATTATGCTTAGTTTTAATTTACATTTCTTATTTTTTTTAATGCAGTTTGGAGTTTCATTACTTTTGTTATTAATAAATATTTAATTATTCTTCGAACTACAAATAAATCGCGAGCAGACGATAAATAATATTTAATTAATTTGCGAAATAATATTAAGGAAAATAGTTGATTTTGGCTTTTAGAAGTTTAAATTATTAGCTGGATGCTGTGTTTCGATTTTTTTTTTCTAATCTGTATAAATCTAGTGTAGAAACGGCTGTTGATGATATTTACTGTAAGAACCTAGTTTTTTTCCGATTAGAACTTTAGTAAGTATTTAAGTAACAGGAAAGTAGGCTATTTTAGTTCTTTATGAACTTCTTGTTTTAATTATTTCGAGTTAAACAAGAAGTTCATAACGAACTAAAATAGCCTACTTTCCTGTTACTTAAATACTTACTGAAGTTCTAATCACGAAAAAACTATGTTAGTAACAGTAAATATCATCAACAACCATTTCTACACTAGATTTATACACATTAGAAAAAAATATCGAAACACAGCATCCAGCTATAATTTAAACTTCTAATAGCCAAAATCAACTATTTTCCTTAATATTCTTTCGCAAATTAACTTAATATTATTTATCGTCTGCTCGATTTATTTGTAGTTCGAAGAATAATTAAATATTTATTAATAACAATAACATGAAACAACTCAAAACTACATTAAAAAATAAGAAAAGCTAATTAAAACTAAGCATAATTGTATGCAAAAAATATGCATTGCCGCTTTCTTAGTCAACAATTAATGATTAATCTAAGAATCACACTCTGCTATATTTTATGACGTCACACTAAACTGATTCATGAAACAATTATTTTGCTTTTCATATATTTTTAAATAAAGTTTCTCATGCCATTGTTAATTTGGCAACAGTGATTTAAATGACTCAAAATTGAATTTTAATGCTAATTCAATGGGAAATTCGCTCACAGATAGTAGATTTATGTCCGTCCGGACGTACATACAGGCGGACAAAAAGTATGAAAGTTAGGTCTCTGAGGTCATGACTTTCTAACAAAAAAAGAATTTTTAAGATCCGATTGATAGAACCGATTTTGGAAGAACAGTACGGACAGACAGACGGACATCGACCGCATGCCAATACCTACTATTTTTAAATAAATAAAGTTCCTCATGCCATTGTCTATTTGGCAACAGTAATTTAAATGACTCATAATTGAATTTCAATGCTAATTCAATGGAAAATTCGCCGACAGATAGTAGATTTATGTCTGTCCGGACGTACAGACAGGCGGACAAAAAGTATGAAAGTTAGGTCTATGATGTCATATCTTTCTAACAAAAAAAGAATTTTTAAGATCCGATTGATAGAACCGATTTTGGAAGGGGGGTACGGACAGACAGACAGACGGACATCGACCGCATGTCAAAGAAAAGTAGGCTAAAAAAGAAAAGTAGGCTAATAACGATAGACAGTACATATATTTTTTCCAAGATAGGAAAGTAAAGATAAGAAAACGGAAAAGGATAAAAATCCCCACGTGTAAAATCAATACTTCTAGGTTTATAATGACGTCAGAGTGACGTGTTGATGACATCACAAGCTTATGGAAAACACCCACTCCAGAGCTCGAAAGTTCCATTAAAACTTATATAATAGAAATGCATGTTGGCATTTCTATTATAATTTTAACATTTATGCTTTTTCAAAAAGTTTTGTTTCCGAACAAAATAAATCGTTACCTATATAAGTATACTGCTCTTTGAAATTTAATTTTAACTATCGTCAATTAAGTTCAAACACTTCGCAAATAGTTTATCAAACCAATTACGTAAAACTTAGCGCAAATGGATCTTTCAAAATGTCTGTTCTAGAAAGCGGAAAGATAAAGTGACAGAAAAGGGCAAAGCTTTCACATGCGATTTAATTTTATACCCATTAGTAAGCACTAGAAGTTTGTTTACGAGTTATGTAACTTTGTGCTTTGCTATTAGATTTGCTAAATTTTTAGCAAAAGGAATTGAATTTACGACTAAGTTCTCATTTAGTACGTAAATACTGTTTATTGTTAAATACAGTTAATTAGTAAGTTGATTAAATAAGGTAGAGCTCTTTACTTTACTGCATTTAAAGTACTTATGGGAAGAATGTAAGAATTTTACCTCTTGCATTTGGTTGCTATTCATCCTGGATGTTTAAATTTGAATAGGGTTGTTTCACGGAGGATCTGGCAATAGCTCTGCGGTTTTGTTTTCATGTCTCTCGAATTACTGTTATTTTGGTATTCGGGAGTAAGTTTTCGAAGATAATATTTTAGTTATTTTTTTTTAAATTCCAACTTCTTTCAATGCAAGTTTTCCTTGATAAATGATTAAGACAACCGACAGCACAGCAAGAAGTTGTAATTTTAAAAAATAACTTATTCTTAGAAAACTCAATTTCGAATATCAACAAAAGTAATTTGAGAGACATGAAAACAAAACCGCAGAGCTATTGCCAGATCCTCCGGTTCAGATAATATTCTAGTTAATTCGGTTTAGATAATATTCTAGTTAATTCGATTTAGATAATATTCGATTAGACTATATTGTCCAAAATAACTATAATTCCAGAAGGACAAAGAATAAGAAACAATACAGCTGGACCTGTTGCCACTCAAGCCGTGATACATGCCCATTCTAGAGGTGTCCCCAATTTTCTCTTTAACACATATTTTTTTTTTTTACACATCAAAATATATTGCAATGGCCATACGCCCATTCCCAATGTTCATAATTTATATTTTAAACATAATGCGAATAAACTATACTAAAAGCAAGTTTATTTGAACTTTTGCCGATATCACTTTTCAAAATATATTAAAGCTTTTATGATTATTGAAGCACTACTTAAAAAGAGCAGGTGTGCCTTGGAAAATTAAAACTAATAGAGATATTGAAGCGTAGATGAAGATTCATTGGTCACATTTAAAAAATGACTCGTAAACTAAATTGCATCTATGCAGTTCAAATACAGATTAACACTGAATTAAAATTGATGGAAATAACTGCCGGGAAATATTTTAATTATATAGGGATTGGACAAAATAATGTAACACACTTAGCAATTTTTTTTTTTTAATTTTCAAATTTCCGAAACACTGAACTTGTAAAAGGCTTTTAACGACTTATAACACTTGAACACTTTATCGCGTAAAAATACAGTATTTTACGTAAATATATGTTACAAAGCAGAATGGATCCAAAGAGGTACAAGAAGTTCCTAAAGAACTAAACTAGTCTACTTTCCTCTCTCTCTTCCTGTAACTTAAACTTCTTACCAGAAACAAGTAGGTTTGTAACAGTTACTGTCACCTAGAACAGCTTATTCACAAGATTATAACCCTTAGAAAAAAACGGAACACTGCATCCAATTGAAATTTAAACTTTTAAAGGCCAAAATCCTAGCATCTGTTTCAGTGACATTTTTCGCGTTGGAAAAGGTCCGTACCCATTTCTGAAATCGGTTCTATCCGTCGGATTATATATATATTTTTTTTGTAGTTTTCTTAGAACGTTACATTGTTAGAATTGGGTAAAATTTCCATTAATAGGCCAAATCCTGTTACGGATTTTTAAGATTGGGGTGTTCCAAAACGTTTTTTTTTTTTCTTTCTGTCTTTCGATCAATTTTGCGTACCATTTAGTTGAGCTCCGCTCGATGTAGAATAAAATAGTACTAAAACTGCGCCTTTAGATCAGAGTCTACTGTGTAGTAGCTTTTTGAAAAAAAATTTCAATGATAATAGTAGTTTTGGGATTACTAAACAAGGATAATTTTTTGGAGACTTCTATTTCTATTAGGCGAAAAAAGTTTATATCAAACTCAACTTTTCTCAAAAACACTAATAAATGTCCAACTTTATCATTGTTTCTTTTAAATTTCTTCTTAATTTTTTAACTAAAATTTAAGGGGAGGGGGAATCGGAATCACATAACTTTTGAATAAATTATAACAATAATTTTTTCAAAACTTTATTTGTTATAAAAAATATAAAATAAATTTTTAAACATCTAAGAACGCAAACGTATCGAATTTAGGGTCATTTTATTTCATTAATTGTTTTAGAGGGAATTTAATTTTACCATGTTTTTCATATTTTCATTTAATTAAACAAACATCTATATATATAAAAGGCAAAGTCCTGACTGACTGACTCACGTATCAACGCCCAGCCAAAACTACTGGAGGTAGGGCTACCAAAATTTTAGGAAAATATTCTTTTTATATCGTAGGCGAAATTCGAACAAGAACGGGTGTAGGAAGCCGAAACTTGAGCCGATTTCTCCATAGGAATAGCATTGTTATGAACTTAATTTATAAATTTCGTTTTCTAATTTGAAAGAAATTTCAGCGCGTTCAGCGTGAGCGAAAATTAAGAAAAGAAAAAAAGGAGCACGTGGGTTTAATTTGCTAGATTGTTATTTGAATATCAGTATTTTATTTTATTTATTTATTTTAAATCTTTTTATTTTGTTTATGGTGGTTCAGATTTCCTCAACTAGATTTTGATGGGAATATTTCTTATGACGTCACGCTCTCTATATACTGCGATTTCATTGGTTGTTGTGAGTTTTTTTGACAAAGTGTTGAAACAGCTCATTGGTTTTTTTATTACGTCATGCGCTCCGAACTGAGATTCATTGGTTGTTTTGTTTTCTTTGACAAAGTGTTGAAACAAGCCCATTTTATTTCCTAATTTAATTTAATTGATGTTTTCAAATGGTAAGAAATGACGATATGGAGGAATATTTTCGGCATAAATAAGGAATTTGTACTTTATAAAACTTTTCCAACCATACAAGAGGATGAATATCTGTTTTTTTTTTCTGATGTTAAGGTGGTTTAATGGCCGATTGAATTGTGGCATTGGCGGCTTTTGGCGAAGTTTAAAATTTAAGGTAGGGTAGCTATTCCCATCCAGTTGCATGGGTTAGGGTTAGTTTGAATTATCGTCGCTCTAGAGCTACACACGAGGGCTATTAGCCACGGGCGTCGAAACTTAGAACCACAGTCAAGTTACGAGCCGACACATGAGTAGGTACCCAATGCAACTTTAAAGGGCGACATCGTACGCAGCGTCGGGACTTTAAAAAATATTTAACGTGCACTCCATTCACAAGGGGTATTATTAGTCGGACATTTTTTGGCTGCACGAGCCGTTTATAGGTCAGCAGTTATTTTGGCGATGCTCGGACCTGAACCTGGGACCTACCGCATGCAAGGCCAAAGTCTGGAAACAATCATTCTATTTTTTAAAGTTATTTTTCAGCGAAAAGTGTGAAATTTAACGTTGATCACTAAGTAGAAAGATTTTTTTTTTAAAAATTAGTATGTGAACTTTTTTTGAACTGAATATTTTTGTCTACTTTGTGCTCTACATATAAAAAATTAATAGGAATTTTTTTACTTTTAATATGTGTTATAAGTTTAATCTCTAAATGCATGCATAAAATGACTTCTTGTAAAATAAAAAATACAAAGACTGATTAAACACTCAGGACTCTTTTTAATCAATATTCGAAGACATTATCATTAAACAGGTATACACCTTCATCACAGAAAAACCTATCCAAAATTTGTGATTCTATAACATACTTTAGAAATATTAACACACAATATAAATAAACATTTATAATAGTTAAACACTTAAAGTCAACGATTACACATGTAATCTATATAAAAATATATCAAATTAAAACTGAAAAATACACATTGGTAAAGTATCCACAAAAGTATGATTTACAAAAATTAATTTTGATACTGCACCCATAATTTTGTTTAAATTTAAAAGGAAGCTGAATTACTTATTGAACTAAAAGTGTGAATAAAAAAAGTGTAAATTCATTAACAATTTAATAAAATTATGTAAAAACCCTAATATGATGCAATATTCAAACACATATTTACACAAAATAACACTTATGTTTTTATTAAATAGGGTTATCATTAAAATATCCGAACAAGTAAAAATACCTACATCGAAGAAGATGCAACTCTGTACTCTAAAATATTTCGATATAATGTATCTACTATTTACATATTGCAATAAGTTACCATACTTGTGACTATCGTTGATCATATATAAAGGCAACACAATTGATTCTAAGGCAATGCAGTGACTAGTGTCTAAGGCAACAGAAATAATTCCCCGAAATCAAAAGTGTTGATCAACAAAATTGAAAAATAACTAGATACATTTAAATAATATATTAAGCTTGAAGCTAAAAATTAAATGAAATATACCACAATATTACAATTTAATTAAACCATATGTAAATATTTGTTATATACTAAGTAAAAATACAGCATTCTAGGAAAAAATTTCAAGTGTTTTTTTCCCACCACAGTATTTTTGATTTCTCTAATTTGCTTAAGCGTGTATTAAATTTAAAGGAAGACTATTATAATCTTGTTGTAGCATGCAATTGAAAAAAAAGTAATTGAAAGAACTATTAATTATTAAATTTGCTTTGCAGAAATCTTTTTAATAACAAACTAATTTAAAATAAAAGAATCAAAAACTTTAATTCAAAACATTACATCACATTCTAAACAATATTTTATAGCACCTACAGTATATTTTCATTAACTTAATACATACATACAGGTAAACAGAACCTCTTTTTTGTACTAATAAAATATTTTATGTAACAAAACAGTAAAAATATTTCAAATATATAATACTTTAAAAAGTGAAGTGACCTTTTACAAAAGGATAACAAACCATACATGAAAAAGAGTTTGGTTTATTATGAAACTAAAATTGTAAATTTAAAAGAGCCTCAACTTTTTTTTAATAAACAACTTTTTTTAATAAACTTAATAAAATCATATAAAAAAAACTTAATACCAAGCATACGATATACAATGTTTATCCAAACCAATTACTATTATACCATAAAGTTTTAAGTGAAGAATCACGAATTTTGTATTTACATACATGATAGTTATGAACTATTCTAATGTGGAGAAATTCTAACAGGATTACCAGCCTTTTGGTAAAATCACCTTGATAAAAAAAAAAAAATTACCAACATTTAAAAAAAGATTAAAAAGTGGCTATAGCTCGTTTTATGATAAAAGAAAAAAAAAACGAAATCAAGCAACTAAGGAATCACATAAAATTAATTTTTTTAATTTAAAACATATGCTAAAGAAATTAATTGAAATTATTGTATTAATTTTATCATTCATATCAATAGAAAGTATACAACTATATATTCAACTTTATTAAGAAAAAAAAATGCACTTATCATAGGGTGACCAGATTTTTTAACTTTAATGCAGTACTAATCTTTTTTAAAACAGACCCCCTTCGCCCTCAAAGAATCTTATTCTTGTGATTTATTCTAGAGCAATTATAAATAAAATAGAAAGTTGGTGTTGCAGAAACATTCTGCATGACCTTAAAACTAGTACAAGAGTACCACACTGGTTTTTTTAAGTTGATCTGGCAAGAATATATATATATATATATATATTAATATATATATATATATATATATATATTAATATATATATAATATATATATATATATATATATATATATAATTATATATATATATATATATATATATATATATATATATATATATATATATATATATATAATATATCTTTATTGATTTTTTTACTTTGTGAATAGAGGTTAAATTAATTATTATCACTTAAATATTTTTTTGTATGCTGTATTTATTAACTTGCAGAACATACATAAAAGTAAGTATATTTCATGGTTTTTTTTAGCTTTTGTTGAAACCGGCAGGATATCATAACAAGTATTACTGTACTACAAAATGCAGCATTGTCTGGTCACTAACTTATCATATGGCAGTGTAACTTTTCCTTAAATTGATGGAAGAATGACATTCTAAAAAATTTATGAGAAAGAGAGGAAAGCACACCAACTATAAAATATTGAAGTAGTTAACAAATGTTAAATTCATCTACAAGATCCAGCTAGCTATTTTATTTTAGATCACACTGTCTATACTTATTTGATGATATAAGCACAAAAATACCATCATAAGTTTTTAAATCTAGTTTCATTTCAAACTCATTGAACAGTATTTGAGAAAGCATTTCAAAAGCACTTAGTTTCTTAGTATATATGAAATTCTCAACAACCATAGATAGATTTCTACTTTACAAAGAAATACAGCATAAATAAAATACTTCCATATCTCAAATACCATGCTAAAAATAATCTTTCTTGTTCTAAAAATTTGGCTTCAAACTCTCTTCAGCATGTAAATTGCCATAACAAACCTAAATCATTTTAAAAAGTGCAATAATCTTATTTTATTAGTAACATAAATACTGAACAAATTTATTAATCATTTACAAATTGATAAAATCTTAAAAGTAGGAAAGACAATGATTTCATGATGTTATAACTCACCAAAAACTTTTTTTAAAATCTTTTTCAGCAGATTGAATAATTGGTATAGAACCTAGGGCCCCTCACATAGAAAGATGTTAATGCAAACATGTAACTAGTCTTATAAATAATTATCTTAATGTTTAAAAAAAAATGAGAAAACAAATATATCACATAATTTACTTGGATTTATATTATACCCTTTATTTTTTTAATATATTACCCTCTTTATGTTCATTAGTTCATTTTGATATAAATTTAGAACAAATTACTTTTTAATGTTACACAATAGGAAAGTGATGGTTGTTAATGACTGCTATGAAACTTAACCTTAAATGCTTACATAATTTACAATCAACATTTAGTAGTTGAAATAAACATTTATACAAAATGATATTTTGTAAAGCAAAGGGGAAAAGTCAGGGGGGTTTTTTTTGCAAAAATGAGATTTTCCTATAAAAACTGGAGCAGAAGCCACAGCTTTGTGGGAGCCCTGATATAAACTTTTAAAACAAAATCCTGACATAGCTAATAACCTAATCGATTATCCCTTCTATTGAATAGAAGATGGCATTATAGGAGTAAGTAATAATAAACATTCACTGCACCAATACATAACAGCATTTTCTCTACAGGGTTCCCTCACAAAACTTGTAGACAAATTAAAGAGCATTTTAAAGGCAAAGAAAATTTATATGTACGAATTTAGAAATTAAGTTTAGATACTAACTAGTAATTTTTACTTAAAGCCAATGAAATAATGTTAGAACCAAGCCCGGAACGAGCTATTCAATGAATTAAATTAGCTTTTTTTTAGAGTGTTGTGAAATTAAAACTGCCCTTTTCATAGGGCAACAAAAATGTAATACTTTAGAGGTTCTACTACATTTAAGGTGTGTTAAAATTGTGGGAAACCCTTTCTCTAGATTCAACTACTGACAATGTGATATAACAATTAATTAATATTGTTGTATGATATATCGTTAACAAGGACTACCGTCAACATTGATACAACAATCTAGATAATGTTTTCAATGTATGTTAGTATTTTGAAATTACATATCAACATGTTTTTTTTTCAGAAGACACTAGAGTTGACTAGATAGACAAAAACACGATGAATATGTTATGTTATATAAACGTCAATCAATGTAAAATTGTAAACGTTTCAACTAATAAAATTTATCATTGATTATAATGTATAAATCAACAAAATATATAAAATCAACACTCTATAAAACGATATGATACCTTGATATCATGGCTTATATATCACTTTCAGAAGTCAGTTTAGCACATCAAAATCACAAATAGAGTATAACAAAAGTAAATAGCAAAAATAACACAAAGTAAAAAAAAATACCCGCTTAAAAATCAAAATATTTGGCATATATTTTGGATTAAAAGTTAATATAAAAAACACAACAAATTAGAATGAACATGTGCAGCAATAAATGTACATGCAACAATGTTTAATAGCTATCATCAGACATCGCTTTCACATGAACCAAAAAAATTTCATCTTAACCACTTTAAAGCTTTTAAATACTTCCATGCCCACTGTTTGGGCATTTATTCAGTTGGGCTGGGTGGATCGACTACGCTGGAAGACTTTTTAACGATCCAGACTTCATTTCTGCGGTTGAATGGTTTGAAAGGGGGGTCATAGCCAGCTCGGTGGTACTCAGAAAGATCAATGTCATCGGGGTTATCTAGTTTGGATTTCAATGCATCGAATTCTCGCTTCCAATCCTCATCCTTTGCCATGCCGGTAAATGTCCTGTCATGAATGCAAGAAAGAATTCTATTAGCTGACGCAGTGCTAAAAATAGAAATTTATTTTACTACATTTCAAAACATTGCAGCGTGGCGACACGTCATGCGCGCTGACACTCGCGTACGCTAGCGCACCATCCAACAAAATTTAGTCAAGACACCTCAACTTTTCACTCTCCTACTGCAGTGGAAGTGGAACGAAAACGCACCCAGTACGCTCACTGACCTTCGAGAGATCACGCTCTCCCTTCGCGCTGCGCGAGGAGCGACTAGATTGGACCATAACTAATTAATATCATGTCTACGCAAAACATCAAATGTAATCCGGAACTTGCATGTTTTCATTACTTAAATATTAACTTAAGATTCCCTTAAAAGATTAGAAGATTGGATTTCCTTTTCAACGTGGAGGTACGTGCATCAACACAGCTAACACCCGTACCTCCGCACTGGCGACCACGGACGATTCTATGCAACCTTCAACAACAATCTCCGCGTCGTTAGGCGATAGCGACGCAAGGAGCGCAAGCCACCGACGGACGATTCCCCTTCCCGTCGGTACACTGGAGACGCGATCGCTGCCCGGAACCAACGGCCCACCTGCCGATCGCTGCCCGGAACCAACGGCCCCCTGCCGATCGCTGCCCTACTACGCAAGCCAGCTGGTGCAACGGCCACTCCGATCCTGCAACATGCAGCCAACTGGGTATGTCTCCTTGTCCATCCCCTTCTCTCAGTCATAACTTTTTCGTACGCCGCGCACAGTGTTAGGCCTACCGGCCCACGCTTCATTCTAATTGGCACGTTTTTCGTACGTCCCGCAAAATTTGGCCTAACTGCCGACGTTTTTCAAAAGTTTTAATGCTCCGCTATTTGCCTTAAGCATTGCTATTACTTTTTTTCTTCCCCGCAAAAATCTTATTTTTAAAACACTGTTTTGAATGTCAACATTCGCGGATTTTTCCAACATGCCGACACGCGTCGATCTTAGGAAATGTGTGAACATTAAAATTCAATTTTCCATTTCGGCCACGACACAACGACAATTCGTCTCGATGATTACAACCAATTATTGCAGAGTAATAATTTTCTTTTCGAAATTTTGGTTGTCTCTCACGCAGCATTCGTAGCCCGCTTGAAAACGACAATCACGAGGCTATTCGCAAACAAACACTCGCATGTCACACCGCATTCAACTCGCATGCCACACCGCATTCAACGCATGCCGCACCACATCCAAAACGCATGCCGCACCGCACCCAACAACGCATGCACCCTCAAACACTGCTCCTTGCCGCCATGGTCTTTCACTCCGGGACTCCTGTGTTTCCCGACGGCGCACCATAGTCAATCACGACTCCTGCCACAACAAGACGCGTAACACGGCCGCACTCTCGCTGCTAATGCAACACACGTTACTCGCACGTAGTAACAACGCACAGCGATGCCACGACGCGCACACTCGCTGCTAATGCAACCCACACTGCTCGCACACGTAGCAACAACGCACAGCGACACACAGTAACTCTTCGGACCAACGACCTTTGGCTGCAAAGCAAACTTTTAGGCGCACTGCGAACAAACTCTGTTTTTTTTCAACACTTAGGCATAGGGCCTTTTCGAAAACAAACACCAAACGCTCGATTTGGCCCGTATGACTGAGGGGTGGACAGAGATTTTCCCACTGTTCTGCTAGGTCAACACGCCCATCATGAGATGCACCCGGCCTCAACAGGACTTCCGAGAATCTCCACGAACCGGCTCACACCGACTCCGACTGGTCTGACGGAAACCGACGACGAAGCCACCGGAAACTGTTTCCGTAGAAGACGCCCACCGAGCGACGAGCCCTTGTCAAGCCCCGTCAACAGCTGAGCCACACCCCGAGCGAACGCCGACGTTCATGATGTCAAGCACAGTCATCCAACCCGACCGAAGGAGAAACCACCCGAGCATCCATTGCTGGCCACTACTACAAAGCTTGAGCAGCCACCCTAACATCCATGGCTGGCACGACTCCGAGCGCATCCACACTCCTTGGCGTTATGTCACATTCGTGTAACGTTACACTGCGGGGGGAGTGTGCAGCGGTTGGCGACACGTCACTGCCGCCGCCTTGACACTCGCCGGACCTAGGCACCATCACAACAAAGTAGTAAAAACACCTCAACTTGTTCCACTCCTCCTACTTCGCAGTTGGAAGTGGGAACGACACACGGCACCCAGACGCTCACCGACCTTCGAGGACTGATCACCTTCCGCTCCTTCCCGCGCGCTGCGCGAGGAGCGACTAGACTCTGGACCATAACTTATTATATCAGTCTACGGCAAACTATCAATGTAATCAGCGGAACTTGCATGTCATTACCTGTAATATAACCTTAAAGATTCCCATTAAATGATTGAGAGATGTATTTGATTTCACTTCTTCAACGTGGAGGTACGTGCATCAACACAGCTAACACACGTACTCTGCAACATTAACAGTTCTTTATATTTATAGTTATCCAAAACAATTTTTCTTCCAGAGACTAACCGTTTTCAATAAATATATGAGCAACATAAGCTGCAAGGAGAAAAACACAGGTTAATGCATAATATTTTAGAAAGTCTATTTGTAGTTTAATAAATTTAAATATTTTTCAATGTTTAAAAAAAATCTCCCTCATGTTTGATTTAAATCTGAATAATGTTTCAAAGAAAGTTACTAAATTAGGTTTTTAACACAAGTGCACTAGGGCGGAAGATCATTCCCAACCATCACTGGTATAAAAGCAAACAACCAGGATATTCACTAGCTCTTAAATCTGACAGACCCTCTCAAACAGCAACTTTACTATTGAAAAGCAGCCACATTAATAGTCTTTCTTTTTGCGAAGGCAGGAAGCTTATGCTTGTTGTTGCTTATCCTCCTTGTCGGACAGAGTCAGACAAGATCCACGAGTTCGTTGACTGTTAGATAGTCTAAGACTAGAAGAGGATTGCAATATAGTTCCTCTCTAGAGAGTCCCATGCATTCTAAAAGGTGGTCAGGAGAAGTCTGATGATTTTGGCATATGGTGCAGGGAGCGAAAGGCTTATGCTTAACAGGGCTGGGCCGTTACTTGTTTAAATGTAACTCGTTACAATTACAATTACTTTTCGTAAAAAGTAACTAATTACCTGTAAAATTACTAATTTCCAAAAGTAATGAATTACAATTACAATTACTTTTAAGATTACTTTTTACGACAAAATTTCATATTTACAAATGTTTTGAAAGAAAAAGTATAAATGAATAAATGATTTTTTTTTTCTAAAATCGACTTTATTAAACAGTTAGCAGAAAATCTACTTATTGGGGTACAACAAAAGCTGCATCTGCACAGCTACGATTGGGTCCCCGGAAACATAAACCACCAGAACTAACCTTTCAACAGTCGTACTGGCTGATAAGGGGGTATTATATTTTATGAACATGCTTTTAATTGTTAGTAGGGTACAGAATACAGTCATCTAATACTCGTTACTTTGGAAAGATGTAGACAACTCAAAATCGGCTTCGGCGGAAGGATGTCTAGTTTTTAGATTCTCAAAAAAAAAATCATCATCACTGCAGATGAGTGTACTCTGCGCAAAAATTCCCCGAGATTGTGCTGTCGACGTGCGCTCTCTATCAATGGAGGTATGAAATTTCTCCATGGTAGATAATCCCTAGGAGTGGTGCTACTTTTGTCGAAGAATGACAGTGGACACAATGAGGGCGTGACCCTTTGATAAGGGTGTGCTTCTCCTCTTTCTTGTCACACTTGACTTGGGGGGGTAAATTGTTGGTTTCTAGCAAATTCGCAGCGGCATACTCATATTCAGGGCCCGACTTACAACTTTAGGGGCCCAGGGCACGAGCAAATTTGGGGGCCCCAAAACATACCTCGATAAAATATTTGCGTGAATTTTCCTTACAATGTTTACCAAAAAAATAGCTAAAGTAATTAGCTTGAAAAAAGAATGCTCAATCCCCCAAAATAAGTATTTTTTGTGAATTGATTAATTAGATTTTGAACACAATTTCACAGTCAACTTTTGTTCATGTATTTAATTTTTTGGCATACTTCATATTAAAAACTTTTGGGACAGTTGTATTGAGCATTTCAGGCCTCAGAACTAGGAATGCCTAAAAAAGTAGACAAAAGATACTTTCAAATAAAAATAGAGACTAAAGTAGACCATAGTAATCAGAACTTTTTGCAAACCATTCAGCAAAAAAAAAACTTCCATCAGAATGCAATTAACGATCCTTGAAATCCATAATTACGAATTTATACAAACGTAAAACTAACATCAGTAATGTAGCGAATTTTTCGGAAATTGGCTAATACAGTCAGAACCAAACACCATAATGTTTCTATAATCGAACACTTTGAATTTGTGCAATATTCAGATTTTTTTTAAACTTAACCTGTCTAAAATTAAAACCACAATATAAGCGAAATAAAAAATGCAAAAAAAAAGTTTAAAAAAGTGGGAAAAAAAATCAAGCCTTCTTGTTATACTAACAAGGTCACATAAGTCACGACACTTGATCAGCGAAAATATTATTGTTGTCGACTTGCTCTGAACCGGAGTTACAAAAGTAACGAGACCTCTTCCGATCACATAGCAAAAACTGTCAATCATTATGAAGCAATGCGACCTCATCGGTGGATTTCATAAAATTACTAGCAGCAAAATAAGCAAATTGGGAAGCATTATTGGATTGTACTGGCCGATAACTGATATTAGAAAACATCTTAGTTTAATCAAATAGAAATTCATCTTCAAATTTTAATTGAATTTTTAATATTCATTATTAAAATTTATTATTTAAACTTGTTGTTTTGTACTGCAATTCAAAACTTTGAAGTCAAAAAATCACTTATCTTACAAATAGACAAATTGCAACAAAAACTCGAAGATCGCTTAATCATGAAACCTTGAATATCGAAAATAAAAAATCCTCAAGTATCAGCAAAACGACAAATCACAAAATAAGCATTTTAAATCGTGTAACTGAAATGGGTAAATCGGCATCTTCAAAAATCGGAACATTGAAGACTATTGAAAATAAACAAACCAAAAATTAGCATATCAACTAATCGTAATTACGACCAATAATAAATCTTGGCTAACTGCAAGACGCAACAATCAGAATCTTTGAAATCAGCAAACAAACGGAGAACCATAAAAACCTACATAACAAATAGCTTTTAAAAATTCGAGCAATTAATTCAAAATTATAAATCTTAAGAGAAAAAGACAAATCTTGTAACTTTGAAGGAATTGGACATTGGCGGAAAAATAGAGAACTCTTGAAACCAGTAAATCTGAAATTTACAATAAGGAATTTTTTTAAAAAATTGTCTGATCGCTAAACCTCGAAATAAACTATGCAAAAAGCTTATCTTCATAAATCTATATGATTCAAAACTTGCAGAAAGTGGCGAAATTTCCCAGCGCACACCAGAATGTCAACAAATTCAAGCATAATTCCCGATTTTCCCGGCGCTAAAAAATCCAAGTACAATTCCTGACTTTCCAGATTTTACCCGATGGCTGGACACGGATGTCATTACGAGCACCCGTTGAAAAATACAAAACGCTGCAATTCCGCAGCTTTAAGTCGTAACATCACCGCTAGAAAATTGAAAGATATGTAATTGCATGAGGGAAAAAAATTCTTAATTTGACAACAATGTTCTTGTGAAATCTCGGCGAAAGTTAGCCGCGCTGGTGCAAAAAAGAGACTTTAGAGACTTTGGCCTGAAAAAAGATACTTTTAGAGACACTTAAAAAAAATAGATACTAATAGCTAGAAAAGAGACTAGTTCCTGCCATTTTCTTCATGTTCATGAAGAAAATTTGGGGACCCTTTAAAGTGGGGGGCCCTGGGCAAGTGCCCCGTTTGCCCTGCCAAAAATCAGGCCCTGCTCCTATTCGAGAATTCTTGTTTGGTTCTTCAGTTGCAACGACACATAATAAATTATTCTCTCTATGACAAAACAGAAAAGCCATTGAACTCAACTCAATTATTCAAAGTGTGGAGGGATAATGTTCAATGGGAGTACAGAATATAGCCATTGCAAAAATCTTAAGCTTGTTTACTAATTTTAGCTATATGTATTGGTAATAAATTACCTGCACCCGAAATGACACAAAAGTGTTTTGGAAAAAAAAAGCTTTGATTATTTGATAGAAAATTTTTTGGGCTTAAGTTTATTTAGCATTAAACTGTACTTGTTTAAAGAAATATTAGAAAAATTAGGTATATTTAAAAAAAAATTATCAGTCAAAGATATCAATGCGTCCAAATAAAATATCAACCATGTCATTGTTGCACATCAAATAAAGGTCTTTGAAAGTCCCTTTAAAAAAATAATTATTAACTTATTTATTTTACTGATATCTATTCTATTTTATTTCTGCACCCCCCTATTTTTCAAATATATATCCTGAATAAAAATGTCTTCTCTTGTCTCAATTATATTATTATCACTTTTTAAAGTTATGAAAATGAAACAAACTGCAAATTAAAAAATATACCGTTTTAGAAAGTGAATTTATGAACAAATTTAACGATTACATACATTGCATATTTTAGCTTAAGAATCATTAAATTATACCACCTATATTATAAATTAGAAAAATATGCATTATTGAGAAATTGCAAATCAAAACAATTCATTTTTGAATAGTATTTAAGAAATAAATGTATATATTCATAAACACTTAACATCAATTAAAATTGGTCCCACTTCATCCCATTTTGAAACCAAATTGTCGATCTCCAACTGACTTAAAAACCGCTTTCGCTTAGGCATTTCAAAAAGAAAATTATCAATTAAATATTATAGTAATTTAAAAAAGTATAATATAAAATATTAAGTATTTAGTTTAAGCATTCATAAGTTATAATATTGAGTAGATAAAATATTGAAGGTTATAAAAACATTAGTTTTCACACAAGAATAAGTTTTAAACTTAGCCAGAGTTCTGGGTCATAGCGAATGCCTTTGATATGAACATAACAACTTCATATGACTGTCCTTAACCAGTGGCAGGAAAAACGACTTTCTTAACAAAGAACCCATTCAACCCTTCACCGTTCTACTGGAAGCCTGCAATTATCTGTTTTCCCGATGACAGGTAAGCCAGACCCCACATGTGGGGAGAATGGCATTGCCCTGGGACAAGGGAACACATATGTCCCGCCCGTTTCTAAAGGTACCGCACTGCAATCAGTAGGGAGAGTTTCATTTTTGTGTTAACAATATTTCTCCTCTTAGCAAAGAGCATGTGAAAGTTTTTTATTTCGTTTTTTAAAGCATTTTTTTTGTTTTGGACATTTATTAGAGTGTTAATGATAAAATTAATGAAAGTAATGCGTTACTGTAACAAAGATAACTTTTTCGTAAATTATGTAACGAATTACCTGTAAAATTACTGGGTTCTCAAATGTAACGAATTACCTATAAGATTACTGTAAAAAGTAATTATTACAAGTAACGCGTTACCGCCCAGCCCTGATGCTTAATGCACAAATGTCAAAATCAGTGGGCCTCCCCTGATCATGTCTAGGACTGTCATGGGAGGATCTTTACTGTTGTCCCTTTCTAGTACTAGATTATTAAAGGTAACTATTCTAATGGGTCTGGTCGGCCTTCGTCAGACAGACCAAGGATAAGTCAACAACACAAGTGCACTTGCAATTTAATAGTTTTACTTACCTAAAAATAGACATACATCAAAGTCATAATTAAAAAGATTACCTAACATAAATTTCTCGCGCTCCAGTCTCAGAGAGAGCAAGTTCCGTGTCTAGGGGCCCTGGAGGGGTTTCTAGCTTAGCAGGCAGGAAAAAGGACACAGAGTAATCTTTTGCCTTCTCTTCCACTGGACTCACATGGTACAACACAGGAGCAGTCATGTCAATGGATAAGGCTGAAAAACAGTCATAGAGTTAAGGGGATGGAGATGCTTCATAGGTAAAAAAATCAAGCAGTCAGAATATCAGCAAGCAATCCTAGTAAGTCTAAAGAAACCACTCACTCAATATTAGTTCATTATTAAAAGCATTCTCTTATTCATTTAAAGATATGCAGAAAATATCTTCAACTTTGTGCATGATACATGAAGTAAACAATGAAGATTATTGGCGCAAATAGTTTATTAGTACAAATTTGCATGTTTCGGTGGGAACTCAAGACATCCACCTTCATCAGAATGGTACACAACACAAACTCCATTAAAAGGTAATCATTAAAGATAAAAAAAATGACTGTACATCTGTAGGTTGAAGCACAAGATCGGTTTTTAAACAAGATGTAGTAATGCCCTTCTCAGATAAGACAAATAAGTTGTAATTACAGTTTTTATTTGAGGTACTGAAGTGAGGATTAATATAATTTATTGGAAAATTAATACTTTATTGGATAACAAACATTAAGGTATTTGTCAAAATTAAAAATAATGCCACATTTCCAAGGAAAATGTTTATTACACACATATTTCTAGTCCAAAATGAGATGCTTGAAGTATTGGATATCAGAGGATTTTTAAAAAAATGAGGCACTTACAACTTTCATTCTTTCCATTAATATAATCAAGGAGTCGTTTGTAATCCTCTGTTGAAAATTCATCAGGTGTTTTATCATGAATTGAGAGAGTCACCCATTGGCACTCGGGATAGGAACGAAGCTCATAATCCTAAGATTAAGAAAATTAATCTTTTAATAACATGCCTTAACTTTATTATGAAAAACAAAGAAAACCCATTATATAAATTTTAAAAATATTGTTAGGCTACATAAAGTTTTGTCTTTTTTTATTTTTACAAGTTTGACAATTTTTGGCTAGTTTAATAGAATACTTTATTAGAACACTTTAACTTGAACAAATGGACTAAATACAAACATTACAATTTATCAAACAATTGAAAAAGTTATCAGTAGTAACTCATTTCTTTATTGGATAATTTAAAGAAAAACATAAAAAAGTAAAAAAATATTTTATTGTAATTTTAACTCTTTACTAGTTTTATAGAAGGAAAAATACTTGCATCCGTTTTAGATAGCACATCATATTTAGGCTGCTCATTTCCAACAATTGCTCCTTTCACAAACTTAAGGAAAGCCATTTCATATGATCCTAGAAGACAAACAGATGATAAGTTGGCAATTACTGAAGGTTAATTTCCAAAATATAAAAATAAATAGATTTCTTTAATTTTAAATCAGCTATAAAAAATCATCACACATTTAATAAACTGTAGCAATATAACTTATATATCCCTAGTAGCATTGTTTCTCGAAATTTGCTTGATCGGTCATCAATCGTTGATCGGATTTAGCAAAAACTCACCGGTGATCGCATCCGTAATCCGAAAGTTCTCGAGACGACATCGGCAATCGGTGAACGAAATCCTATCGATAAAAGTCATCGATTCAATATCAGACAAACGTAAAAATTCGATCAACGTACGTTTCAACGGAAAATTAGGACGAATCGATATTGCAAACGATAAGAAACCGAAAAATTCGGCTTTTTTTATTTTAGTACATTCAAATTGCATTAAATTATTTCGAAAACTTCATTTCCAAAAAATATCATGTTCAAACTGGTAATAGTCATTTTTCATTTACTTACTCACAACATTTCTAATTGTGTGCAAAGATAAATATTTTTACTGTATAATAACTTAATTATTTTATTTACTTCGAAATTAATTTTTAATTTTTTTTGCCATGATTAATTTTTGAAAAACTTAACTTAAATAAAATAGATTTTTGAATAAATATTATGAACCAAAAATCTTTTCAATACGTAAGTTGCCAAGAGTTATTTTGAAATTTAACATATTTCTATTAGTGTTGTTGACTTAAATAAAGTAATATTTAAAAGGAATTTGCAACCTGCAAAAGAAAAATCAAAATTTCTTAATCAATAAGATAAAACTTCTTTAATGAATATCCTTTTGACCTCTTTAATAAATTACACGCATACACATTACAAGCTTCCATGGCCGCGCCGACTAATGCGCAGTTCCTCGTTGCAAGGCAAAAGCTTGGAGCCCGAAATTGCTGATTCTGTCATGCTCCTGAAGTTCGTGATGCACCATCATATACCGATCTGAATATTACCTGGCCAACAGAAAAAAATAGTTTCGCCATTTCGTTTAAGACTTTTGTACTAACGCATTGTAAACTGTTCGGATTTTTATTGGAAAGTGTACGAAATTCTATCGGACGATGAGATTGCGAGTACATACTACTCATCGGATTCTTATCGATTTCTTCTTGACATTCGATCGTTATTTCATCGGTAAAACTCATCGTAGGCTGTACGATCGAGCGGACATAACCGATGAGTTATCAACGTAACGGCGATTTTCGATGAATATCCGATATTCGAATTCTCATCGGCTCACCGGCGAACAATGAAAATTCGATTAGGGTGGATGAAAAATTGCTACTAGGGATATTTTATTGGTAATTTGCTAGTTAAAAAAAATTTAGCTTAATGAAAAAAATAGGTAAAATTTGTTTCAAACAACTGGTGATTTGTTTGAGAGTTTTGTTTATATTGACTTATTATTGCTATATATATACATGCTATTTATTATTGCTTCAATGCTTATCAAACATAAATTTTACTTTAGTTTCGGTTTCAATTATGAACACATAATCATAAGAGCAATTAATAATTAAAAGATCGAAAATTGTTAGATTCAAATTAAATAGATAAAAAGAAACATTTGAGCCACTTTAGCTGAATCAAATAATAGTCAGTTTAAATTTGGCATGGTACAATCTGTTAATAGTTTGATCGCAAAATGCGTTATGCGACAAAACACAGATAAGCAAAATAAATATATATATGAACTAAATTCCCGATCAAATTCAAACATAAAGAGGCTAATGAAGTTAATATATTGTAATCACCCGTAAAATAGTTTTAAATAAATGTTTAGAGAGTTTTAGAAATGTTTAAAACTCGTCTGTAGTTCCGGCTGTTTCATGATCACCTTCAAAATCGATCACAACTACATTCTTTAGAACTCTACTGATTAAATTATAGTAATAGAATATAAAATTTAATAAGGTTAATTTATAAAATATAGGACTGAAATTTTAATTATTATTTAAATATTGTGTTTAAATCTTACTTTAGTAATTCAGTGCAGAAAACTGTCAATCACTCTACTGCTGCTAAAGTAGAAGTAAAAGTCATATATTAATTGTTTGACGGTTAAAGTTAAATTAAAAGCATGTTTATTTAGGTTTGAAAATTTTCTTTTATACTAGAAATGTTACAGGTTTCAAATTAATAAAAACTATCAATTTTTAGAGTATCTAAATTTTCTGTTTGAGTTTCACTCTTCCATTTTATAGTTGTTGTTTTTTCGGTAATCCTTTACTTCGTCTGCAGAAAACTGATGAACATCTGGTTTTTATTTTGGCGTTGACGGAAACTTGATGCGAAACGGATGTTTTTTAGGTGGGAAGTACGTTCTGCTTAATTCGCTCAAAACATGCATTTTTATTAATATTTAATCATGAATTTTATTTTATTTATTTTGCTGAGTTTATCGTTCTGCCTTCTCCTCAAAGCCGATCACACTCCTGCAAATTCAAGAATCAACTATGAAAAATTATATAAATCTGGAGTTGATGCCTACCTAGAGAACCGGTGGAAAGATTCTGTTTCTTCAATCGAAAGGTCCATTGAAGATTTTATATATTTTAATACTATTTTGCTTCGTTGCCGAAAAAAATGTCAAAGAGAAGACTTTCACATTCTTCCAAACGAAACTGATCCCTCGTCTTCCCTATGGGGTTTACAAACTGTGATAACTGAAAGAGCTCTCTGCCTTATGAAATGTCAGAAATCGTACTTCCCAAGCCGTCCAAAAGCATCGAAAGAAACTGATGAAGCTTTCGAAAAGAAAGTTCCATATAACTATTTGCAACTGTGTTATTTTAAGGTATGTTTAACTAAAGAATTTTTGGGTATTTTTATAAGATGCTATGTGTTAGCTTCACCTAAAAAGGTGAAGCAAACAATCTTTATAAAATTTAAAAAGCAACATAATAGTACATAAGTACTGTTTTTAAAATTTAAAATACAAATTTTAGTTCAATATTCTTAAAATGTTCAGTGTTTAGGTATCAGTCAAAATAAATGAAGCCTCTTTAAAAAATAAATGCCTAATCATTTAATCAATTAGTTGTTCAAAATTGTCTGTCCTCAGCCATAGGAGGTTATTGTTACTTATCAAACAAAAAAAAATTATGTTTAACCATAATAATGTATGTATCTGTAATTATTGCAATTGTATAAAAATTAGGTACAACTGTGGTACAGCTGGTGTGTTCATTGACGACTTTTGGCGAGCTTGAACATTTAATATAGGGTTGCTATATACCTATCAAGTTGTATGAAATATGAAGTAGAATGTTTACCACATTTTAGACAGATTATTAATAGCTTGGCAACTAACGCAAATTGCCCGATCGAGACCAGCTATTAAATCATAGCTCTTTCTAAAATTAATACATTGTATCTCTCAATAACTTTTCATTTATTTTTAAAATTAAATTTTTGTTTTAGATAGAGGAACTCGAGAAAGCTGCATCATGTGCTTACACTTTCCTTATTCACAACCCTGATCACGAAGTGATGAAAGCTAATTTACAGTATTACATGTCCTTGCCTGAACTTAAAGTGGAGAAAGTAAAGTATCTTGAGCCCAAAGACTATCAGGTTGAAAAATTATTTTATATCATTCATTACAAGTCTTAAAATGGTTTTTGTGTATTTATGTAGGTTTATTTTTATTGCCAGCAAAAAAATATCTTTTTTTTATGGTGGCTGCAAGAAGGGTTGTGAACCATAGTCTCTCAACAAAAAACACAGCCACAAGTAAAATGCCTTAAGCAATTACCTCAAAATTACAATAGTATAATTATAATTTAGTTGTTTGGGTATTAAGATATTTTTGCTTCTCTGAAGCATATTGAAAATGCCATAATCCAAATTTGATTTTTTTTTCCCTCTCTCAACGAGCAATTTCTATTTTTCTTCATAATTCACATGTAGAAAAAGACTCATAACCAAACACATTTGTTTCTATATACATTTTTACGGAAAATGTTGCAGCATCTGAATGTCATAATGATGGCGCTAGTTGGATGATGCATCATATTTTTGCTACCATTTTATTGGTTTTCTTTTAACATCAATCAAAGCAAACATGGCAGGTCAATAATGTCTGAGTCAAAATGAAGCCAAGAACAAAGTCTGGCTCAGAAAATTTTAAAATTTAAATGATATTTTGGGAGTCTACAGTATTTAGCATTAAAAAAAACTAAAATTAAGGGACCCCTAAAATTTGGGGCACAGCCTTGACAGGCTTATTGTAGATCAAGCCCTGCTTATGATTTCAATTGAAGAGTACAGGGGATAAAGAGCGTGATTTAATAGGGATCTGTCTGCATCAGGATTCTTTGGCAACAATGGCGAGTCATCGCTTAAACTGGTGTAAGGAAACCAGTTACTCACTTTGTTTTTCTCTCGCTGCAACCCTGATTCACGCCAGAGATAAGTGGACACAAGTCACACGTTTGTACCGCGAAAGAAGAATCGAAAGGAAAACCGGTTTTCTGTCGCTAATGTCCGCCAAGCACAAATGAATATGGGAAGATTCCTACAAAATCAAGCTCTTTTTCCCCTGTACTCTTCAATTATTTCCTTGAAATTAATTCATTACTAACGAAATATTGCAGGATCTTTTCCTGAAAGGAGCCCAGCTGTATATGGATGGTAAATATGCTGGTTCTAATGAAGTGATAGAACTGTCCTTGAAAGAGTACTTAATCGCTGAGGAGGAGTGTCGTTTACAGTGTGAAGGTCCCATGCTAGAAAAATATAATGAAGAACTGTATGTTGCTATTACTAGTAGGTGATCTTTATTCAATGAATCTCTTTCTGATTTCATCATTTACTAAATGTTTAATAAAGTGCCCTTAGATAAACTATAGTCCATCTGATTACAACGCAAGCTTTGAAGGTTTTCTCTTCCCCTTCATGTGGTTTTCCAGGAAGGGGTATGAGCATCACTGTTTCAGTTTTTCCCCCACTCTTCTTTGGGTTTTGAAAGCAATTGTGATTAACCTCACAGCAGTCCTCATAAGAGATAGGTTTAGTACAGTGACACTCGCAATGTTCCCGGTAAATCTGCATGGGGGAGAATAAATGGCTTTTGAAGCTTGTAATGTAATCAGATTGACTATAACAATAACTTAAACAAAACTAATTAGGTATAATCAATATGCACGGCTTTAAGTGTAATTAAAAAAGTTCTGGCGGCCTTTTTGGGGGATTTTCTACTTTACTTGTGATATTGCTAAATATTGATATAGTATCTTTTAGGTTTCATGATATCAAGTACTCGGATTTCTTTTATCTCAAAAATAACAACCAAAGCTTAACTAATAAAACTTTGATATAAGTTGTTAAGCTTTTTATTCTTTAGATTCTGTAAAATTGTTGTTATTTCAATGTCTTTTATGGTCTAAATTTGTTCAACAATTTCTCTCCTAACTCTCTATACCTGCCCTGATAGTTTTTTTAACATCAAAATGGACTATAAAAACTTTTTTTGCGATAAGTTAGATAATCTTATCTATTTTTAAAAGCAATAAATTTGCTATTTATTTTTCCAGTTTCTTTTTTTATGGACCAAATATGTTTAACGCTTTCTCTCCTAACTCTCTATACTTGCTCTGATAAAGTTTGATGTTTGTTATTAAAGTTGAAACACTTATTATCAAATGTGATTTTAACATTTTACTAGCTTCTTTGTCAATTTTCAGATCATTTAACATATGCTCTGCGGTGCAAATTAGGATGCCCGGAAAAGCTTTCATATATGTATGGGCAAAAGCATGATTATCTCTTTGCTAGTCATTATCACTATTTACAATTCAGCTATTACAAAAGTAAGTAGTTTGCTTTTAATAATTATGAATGTACATTTTAGATATTATGTATAATTATTATAACTTCTATTTACACCATTTACAAGTTTACAATATTGTAGTTGATAGTTTGTCTCAGCAGGTATTTCAATACTTTGGTATGATAAGAAGAAAATAAATATCTAAAAGGGAAGCAAATTGCTAATGATCGTAATTAAGTAGTTCAATATCCATTCTTAATTTACTTTCTCTTAAAAAACCAAACAAAATTAATTTATTTAATTCTTAGTACCGATTTTTTAATAAAAGCTGTTTCAATTCAGAATATAAAAGGTCGTATGCATATTTATACTTTTTTAAATTAATAACACAGAACATGCACATAATGAAATATTCATAAATTGGTTATAAATATGTATGGTTGAATATGCAAGCTTGTATTTTTAATTCCTTTACAATTAGACATGTGAAAGTAAGTTGTATCAGATATAATAGTTTTAAATATTTGTAGCAATGCAGCTTGAAAAGACTTGCTCTGCTGTAGCTTCATATCTTCTATTTCATCCGGATGATGAAACTATGCTCACTAACAAGGAGTTCTATTCCAAACAAGCGGGTGTGTCTGAAGAATGGTTTACTCCAAGAGAGGTATGGAGACATATTTCTTGGTGCAATTTGTTGATTTGTCTACATTTAAGAAAATATTTATATTCCTTTTGTGCACTTATATGCAAAAGAGTGATCTTACTTTTACATTTTCTAGGACGCTAAAGAATATTACAATCGGTATAACAGAGAAAATAATATGTTAAAAGCTATTGAAAAACATTTTCAGTTTGAAGGTTCTAACAAGGTATGTGCTTTATTGTATAAAAACAAATTCCTTAATTTTTTTTTATAATATAAACAAAACTAAAATGTACATCATACATTAAAATTAAGTCAGGTCTATTCAGTGGTGTAGTTGAGCCAGTATATTCTGGTACTTCTCTGGCTTTGTGGAACTTGAATGGTGAATTATCTTTTAAATTCTCTTTCTTTTATGAGGAAAATTAAATTGAGTTATTTTTATTTCTTCACTTTGTAAATCTTATAATTTTCCCCAAAAAAGCCAGTTCTTGTTTAGTCTGCCCATGCTAACATATATTTATTTTTATATTTCACCAGCTAACACCTCTCTGGCCAATCTTAAATTGGCAGCCGAAATAATAGTAGAGAGAAGTTTTTAAAACCGTTTTTGAAATCTCTTATAAATGAAATTTTTTTTAAATGGTTGTAAAATGTATTAAACAAAGCAAATATTGTTAATCATAATATGTAAACCTTATTACATATTTAGAATAAGAATTTAAGAGTGATTCATAATTGCATAAAAATGTATGGAAATCATTAAGATAATGATGGCCGATTACTCCTCTCCCCCACTTTTAAAAATGATTTCTCAATAAAACACTTAAAAAAAGAGGATTTAAGATTTACTGCTAAAACATCCATCACTTTTAAAACAAGTTACCTGTGGCATGCCCCTCCCCCTTCCATCCAGTTGGACAATAGCATTCCAGTAAAAAATCTTTAGAAACTGCAACGCTGGGCCAAAGTTTTTTTTTTAAATAAGCACAAGCTACTTGTTTCAAATCATGAAATAAAAAAAATGCACAGAATGATTTGGCTACTTTTGAATGTGATCCAAATTAGCAATAGGATCATAATGATTGTTGAATTTTAAAAAAATGTAATAAATTGTAAAATAATGAATATTTAAACAAAATATTTTTTATTTCCTAATATAAATTTCTAATTTCAACAAAACACTAATTTGTTTCACAATCTATACTTTTCCAGTCATCTTTGGAGTCCCTATCTCCTCCCCCTGGCCTTCCTGATAAAGCGCCAACACATAAAAGGAAATTGGGCAGGACTAGGAAAACCCTAACAAAGGAAGGGACATCACAGTGGTTCAAAAAGAACAGCATCAAACCTCATCTAAGTGCCAAGGAACTCAATGGGACCAAGAGGGTATCTTACGCGAACTTGGTGTCGAAAGAAGAGTGCCAAAAACTCGTGGAGCTTGCTATGGTATATTGATCTGCTATTTATACAGAGTATCTCTGTCTTGAGCAGGTTAATAGCAGTCTGTAAATATTGATGTTAACTACTTTTGTTATGAAATACTGATTCTTTGCTACTTTTATCCAGAGATTCGCCCCCCCCCCCCTTTTATCTTACATGACGCATCTACTCCCCTACAAACAAATAATAGTTATTCTCCAACCTCCACCCCTAAAAAAAAACACCCTCGCCTTTAGTTATTTATTAAACTAATTAACGAAAATAAGTTTATGAAGTATTTATGTTAATAAATGATCATTCTTAATTAAAATAATAGAAATGAGAAAAATTTATTTATTATAAATTTCAAGCAAACTGTTTTTTTAGCCCATTGTTTATTAATTGTTATAAAGCTATAAATTTTAAAAAAAAATCTGAATTGAATAATAATCTAAGTATCGGGTCAAAGAATTTGGAGAATGATTATTACTATGAGTTGAATTGGTGAGTTGGCAGGTTGTTTGATTGAATTAATCTCATACTAGTGCCACAGTTGTCAGGTCTGCATATGTTTTGATTAACTCTACTTGACAATTGAAGAGCTTTATTGGAAGAACATGCTAAGTGGCAAAAGATGAAAATAAGCTTTAATGTGTTTAGTTTGCACTTGGATCAACAGAACTTGCAAACGGCAAAAAATATACTTAAGTTAAAGTTTATGAAAAAGGGAAAACTTGTTATCTTTATAGAAGGGAATAACCTATTCACTGACAATAAAATCTAAATTTTTTCAAAAATGTCACTTAGCTTGTTCTTCCACTAAGTTCTTCAATTTGTATTCAATCTCTGTTTCCTGAAAGTCTAAAAATAATCAGTAACTAATGTGATAAAATTTTAGGAAGGAGGTGTGTACGGAGATGGTTACAATGGCCGAGAATCTCCTCATACTGAGTTTGAAATGTTTGAAGGGTTGACAGTTTCTAGGGCAGCTATAGTAAGTTTTAAAATAATAATTTGATATTTTTTATGAAATGTTTGTAGCCTACACATAACATTGTAATATGGTTCTTAGAAATCTCATAGTATGCCTTAAAAAAAACCTAAACCGTAAAATTGCTTTAGAAGGTCACAAAAGTCCTTAAAACTTCTGCCTGATTCTGGTAAAGGCCTTTATCTTAGGTAGTCCTAAAAAAAGAAAATGTCATTGAATATCTGTTTTAAGGTCATTCAATAACACAGTTGAAGATTTTTTTAAAAGTTTATTAAGGTTGATCTGGTGTTATTTAAAGAAAGTAGTAAAAAAAATATTAACTTGATTTAAAAATTAGTGCATGAAAAATAATTGTATTTATGAAAGAAAATCCAGTAAATGAGTTCCAATTAGGCCATTAATTCAGTCTTAACTACTAAAGTTGTAAAGTTACCTGAGAATTCACTGAAATTACACTTATATTTGAAAGCAAACCTTGTGCTATGCTTAATATTGTAATTCTTAATGTTATGATTTCATTATGACCTTTTCTGCTAAAATAAATGTTAATGGGTTATTCTTATTGATACTTTTGAACTTCCAAAGACATTATAACGGTCAAGTGTAAAATGCTTGATCTATTTCATTATAAACTAACATATAAAATTTATTGACTTTTAAATATCAAAAATAATTTAAACTGCAGCCTCTTTCTGTTTATTTGTAATATAAATAAGTAATTTAATCATACTTAATAAATGTTTTAATTTTTAGAAATCTTTTAATTTCAGCTCTCTCAACGAGGCATACTTAATCCCCTTTCTGCCCAACTATTTCTCAACGTAAGTGAAAAAGCACGTCAAGCTGTCGAAGTTCATTTCAACTTGGCAACAGAATTATTTTTTTCATACACCCATCTAGTCTGTCGCACCGCTTTACCAGGTTAGTTGTCAGCTTCACTTAAAGTGTTATTCAAGTTAACACTTATCATGTACAGTTTCTGTTTGTTAAAATTAATTTGTTAACAATCATAAAAAAAGATATTTGAATTTCTAATTTTGTTTTAGATTCTCCTGAGGTTAGAAGTGACCTAAGTCATCCTATTCATGCAGATAATTGCATGCTTATGCCTAGTGGTAAATGTGTGAAGGACAAACCTGCCTATACATGGAGAGACTACAGGTATATTGATTAATATTACAAGTTTTATACATTTTTTTTAAAAATCCAATATGTATTTTTACTAACTTATTTTTATTCTTTCATTTGATAGAAATGCTATGATAACTTTAATTTTATTTATAGTTTTGAGATACTAAGGTTTAAGCTTATACAATATTATTCAACCAAAATGTGAAATTTAAAAGTAATATTGTATCATAAAAATATACTTATTAAAGACTAAATCCTACTAAACCTTATTATTTTCAGTTTCTTATTTTATGCAAATTTTTTTAAATCAAGTTTCTCTTTTAAAAGTATCTTATATGGATTTCAAAGTATGAATTTAATTTATAAATGCCTATCAGGGCTGGGGCGTTACTTATTTAAATGTAACTCATTACAATTACTTTTCGTAAAAAGTAACTACCTAATTACCTGTAAAATTACTAATTTCCAAAAGTAACAAATTACAATTACTTTTAAGATTACTTTTTACGACAAAATTTCATATTTACAAATGTTTTGAAAAATAAAGTATAAATGAATAAATTATTTTTTTTCTAAAATCGACTTTTTTTAACAGTTAGCAGAAAATCTACTTATTGGGGTACAACAAAAGCTGCATCTCAAAATGTTTGTCGCTTACACAGCTACGATTGAGTCGGAGACATAAACCACCAGAACTAAGCTTTCAACAAGCCGTACTAGCTAATAAGGGGGTATTATATTTTATGAACATGCTTTTAATTGTTAGTAGGGTACAGAATACAGTCATATTATGGTCGTTACTTTGGAAAGATGTAGACAACTCAAAATCAGCTTCGGCGGAAGGATGTCTAGTTTTTACATTCTTAAAAAAATCATCATCACTGCTAGATGAGTGTTTAATCACTGCAATCAGTAGGGAACGTTTCATTTTTGTGTTAACAATATTTCTCCTCTTAGCAAAGAGTACGTAAAAGTTTTTTTTATTTCGTTTTTTAAAGCTTTTTTTTTGTTTTGGACATTAATTAGAGTGTTAATGATAAAATTAATGAAAGTAACGCGCTACTGTAACAAAGATTACTTTTTCGAAAATTATGTAACGAATTATCTATAAAATTACTGGGTTCTTAAATGTAACGAATTACCTATAAGATTACTGTAAAAAGTAATTATCACAAGTAACGCGTTACCGCCCAGCCCTGATGCCTATATCATACTTTACTAATAAAATACTATGTATTTTAAGATTTTTACTTACATGCTAAAATATGTTTTAGCTCTATTCTATATTTGAATGAAGATTTTGATGGAGGAGAATTTATTTTTGCCAAAGACAAAACTACAGTGCAGGTAATGTTTAACCTTTTTAGTTTTTTAGTTGTGTTGTTATTATGTTTAATTAATTATGTTTTTTAATCAATTTTTTCTTCATTTCATCAAATTAATTATCAAAAAATTCAGTCCTAAAATCCTTAAATTTAAAACTCTTAAAAAGCTCCAACCAAAAATCAATTTTTGTTATGCAAAAGCCTTGATTCTTGGATCATGTGACCCAAAAATATTTCCTCTATTGTATTTATTATTTTAGTTTGTTTAATTGATTGATTTTGCTTCAATTTGGGTAACATTTTATAAAAGTTAGTATAGTAGACTTTTTTTTTATTAAACATAATGTTTTTTTCATTAAATGTTCTGAAACATAGCATTTTTAAACCAAACATTGAATGGGGTAACTTTGGCCTAAGCACAAAACCATAGTACTGACTTTCTCCTTGAATGTTTTTTTACTCATAGGTGAACACAGAGTTACCACTAATTGAAAAAGGGAAGCACATTTTTTAAAAGCGTATTTAATGAGAAGTTATTACCTTAAAAACTTGAGCCTACATTACCCACCTGGACCAAAGCCCAAATTTACCCCATTCGGCTGTACTTTTAATAGTTTAGTAATAATAATTTAACGTATATTTCATGGTGCAGGCAACAGTCAAACCCCAGTGCGGCCTTATGGTAGCTTTTTCCGCCGGAAAAGAGAATCTACACGGAGTGAAGGCGGTAAAAAACGGACGTCGATGTGCTCTTGCCATGTGGTTCACTCTAGAACCCGAGTATCGAGAACGAGAAAGGGATTTTGCAGAGACACTCTTGGCAGACTTGGGGAAGAAAAGGGAACTGGCTAGTCAAATCACAAAAGAAAAAAGCTTCTCAGAATCGACATTGTTTAAGTTTGCTGAGCTTCCAAAGAGAAATTATAACCATGATCATTCAGAGTTATAATGTATACTAGTCTGTCTAGTTTTTGTTATGAATTGTTATCATCTAAATTGGCTAAGCTTTGTGCAAAGCAGTCATTTAATTGCAAGCATATTTTTGTAGAATATTAAATTTTTATTTGTTTAATTATTAAAACAAAACTTTGCCCTGTTAAATTATTTTTACCATTAACCTTTTATTTAAAAAAAATTACACGGTTTACTTTTTTTATATACCTGTGTAGCAGATAGTTTGACATTGACAAACAAAACTTATTTGTTATATATACTGTACTTTTAGAAAATAATGCCTTCAGCAGCTACAAGTTTCAATTTTTGCACTCACAAAAAATAGCAGAAATTTGCACACCAAACTATATTTTTTTATATTTATAAATCTCATTTATAATGTTTTTAGAATTAAATTACTTAGTTGTAAGGTAGTTTGGGACTTAGTAGTTTAAAAGTATAGATGTTTACGCAGTGAAAAATTAGAAAAGTATTGAAATACTAAACTACAAATTGTTAATGATAACATGTATGTACTTATAATAAATCTTTCTTTTCCTTCTTTTAATTATTTATCTTCAAAATTTTATATGAAAATATCATTTTATTGAATAAGTCTGAATTTTTTTACCACGTGATTAAATATTGCTTTTATGCTGAATAAGCTTAAATAATAATAAAATTTTTGTTCCTCAATTGATATTTTAATGTTTACTAATTAATAATTTTCCTCCAAATTGTTTACAAAATTTGTAATAAATAAATTTTTCATTTATTTGCTTTATATATTTAAAAATCCTATTTGAAAAAGAAATTGTTTGTTTAGTGTGTGGATATATTTTAGTGTTTTAGGAGCTTACTCTTTATTTACCTTTTATCTTACCCTTTAAAGCTTGACTCTTAGAATAGTGCAGGGTAATACTCATACTATGGAGTTAACAGCTTTGACCGATTAAAAGGGATATGCATATTGTTTATTGTCTACTTAGTTTACACTATACCTATACTTTATTTTTGTGTTATTAGGTAGTTTTTTCTCATTTTATGTTTTTGTAGAAGCTTACTTCTTTTCAGGTGTAACTTATAATATACGAAAATAATATCTAATATGTCTATTGTGGGGCATTGTTGATTTGAGATCTATATTTGTTTGACTTAACATTTATGCTTTTAATAACTATTTGTGTATTTTCATTAGGAGTAATTATATGTCGGAAATAAAGTGAGATAAAAATTAATTTTATGACTTCTGAAAATGTATTTTTTTTATCTAAATATTCAAAAAATCTCAATTTTTCTTCTAACGTTGGATCCAAATTAACCAATTTTTGTTATACTAATGTATTTCCACATTATCTAACAATTTTAAAAATAGTTTTATTTTAACAAGAAGTTCTAACTATCTAAAATTACCTACTTTCCCATGATTTAAAGACTTAATTTTTTATGAAAAAATATGTATACATATTTTACTTTTTAATTCTTTTGAATTAAAAAGTAAAATAGGGTAAAAAAAATACAATTTTTAAAAAAAAATACAGGTTTATAAGTAAAAAGGCATCAAGCCTATTATATGATTATTATTCATGTGTATAGATAACTATTATTTACTTTTAACTTGATTGTTAGTTTTAAAGATCTAAACTTTAAATCGAAATTAACTGCAGCATGCTATTGTTTCTTGTATGATCTTCATTAAAATATTTCTACTTTGAATAAATGTGATATGAAACAGTATTGTGTATTACAGTACAAAAAATGTTCTTATTAAATAGGTTGTCATTCATTTTATACATTTCTTGTTGCAATTTGTGCCATAGTATAAAAACCATGATTTATTCATTCTAGTCCGATGTGTACATAATCTAAAATATGGTATTTATGATGTATTATCGCTAAATGTAAGAGGTTCTCAAAAAATTAGAGCTTTCACTAAAATGTTGAAAAGGATAAAGAGAAATTCTGTAATTGACTTAAACCATTTTTTCATTTAAGTGATTCATATGTGAAATTCCTCAAATATTTTATCTTGTACACATTTGTCGAATTTTTAATACCTTAAATTGGTTAGTTGCACTTGTATTATTCTGTTTGTGTAGTATAACATTGAGATATTTTATGTAGTGCTTTTACCAAATTTATATAATTAGACCTTGGCTTCCAGTTTTTTATACTGATTGTTCTTCCTCAATTGAAGTTTCATTGTGTCTATTTTTATAATATAAACCCAGGTACTGCCTTGTATTTCGAATGAATTTTTTACTAACCATTTTTAAAATAAACTTTTAAAAAAAACGGTGTTATTACTTTTCATATCATCAAAATTTATATTACATCATAAAAATACATTAAAAATTACAAGTAATTTTTTTTACAAATTTGAATTTAAATGCTTTATTGTGACATTTTTTGCAGATAAAAATTTAAAATGTAATGTTTTGTCTGATTATTAACATGTTTGGATAGACAAAATAAATTAGCTGTTTTTTAAGTTCAGGCATGTCGTGTGACAGGAGCTGTCGCCCCTGAGCGAAAGGTCTAAAAAGGGGTGCCTGAAAAATCATTTCTTTATACAGTTGAACTCTGTTACATGAACTCGAAGGTAGCTCCAAAACATCGTGTTTACCAAATTTCATGTTAAGCATCAGGATTTTTTTTTTTACATTGATCCAGTGAATAGTTTAAAAGAAAGAACATCTAAAAATTATATTCTAATTTTATTAAGTACACTAATACATGAATACAATTAGTAATTCAAATAATAAAGCTCATTTGGAATAGTACATAAGTACTATGGAAAAATCGGATTTTTTTTTAAGGAATAGCAATTGGATTAAAACTGACGAATCATGTTTCATCCAATTCGATCGTGATTATCTCACAAGTAGAAGACTTTATAATATTCATTTGCCGCTTTTTTTAAAAGTATTATTTCATTTGTTCTTCGAAACTTTGAATTACAAAAGAGAAAAAGTCAAATTCTAAATCTTTTGTTTGGGTTAAGCGGGATTTCGCCTAAAGCACAGGCATCAAGCGCAACCACAAATTTAAATTGGGAAAACACTGTAGGGGCTTTTTGATTCTGTGCAAACTATATCAATTAATCCATTTAACAGAACGTTTAATGATTAAGTAAAGTTTTTTAGTTGATAGTTACGACTGTATTTTGTTCTAATCAGTTTAGTTAATTGTAGTTTGGTGACCGACAGCATCTCAATATGGTTAAATTTACTTGTTATAGTTTGTATGCCTAAAAAACACCACCTACGAGAACATTTGAACTTGAAAAGAAATTATTAAAAAGTTGTATAAATTACCAAACATTAAAATTTTTTACAAGTTTTCACTGTTATACTTTTTTTTTTACAGAGGCTATATGGTGTTCAATAATTACACCCATACACAGTATAGTACACCCCCCCCCCCCCAATAGTCCACAATTTACCATTTAACCCCTTATAGCTACTCTAAATATTGTACAGACAGATTGAAAACTACTGTCCAATATTTACCCTGCTGTGTTCAATAATTAACACAATTGGCAGGGTAATGTTTGGACACAATGTTTTTTTTTAATTCTACAGAGTAAATTTCAACAATGGTACCCAAAAGATATATCAAATAGTGATTATGAAAAAAATTACTGGTTAGAAAATTACCTAAAAGTGGAGTTATGGTAAAAGTTAAATTTTTGTAAAATAACTACCTCGTATTACCCTATAAGTTATAAAAATGTATGGATATTTTTTTTACCTGAAATTGTGCAAGACCTATATACCTTAAGATACTATATTTAGATTAGTTAGTTCAAACTATGAATTCAAGACATGTAAGCATCAAAATATATTTTTATTTATCATCTTTTCATACAAAAAAAAGACAATTTCATGACTAGAAAATCTGCAAGGTTAAATATAAAAACAAAAACATGTTTCAAAACATAACAAATCAATTTGAAATTTTAGTTACAAATTAAAAAGTAACAAACTATATGTATATTGAAAGCCAGCTTTAACAATAGGTACATTTAATTGAAACATTTTTAAGGAATGATAGTTTTAACACCTTTTGTCAATGTAGGAGATTCTTCCGATTGGCAAGTCTTGGAAGCCAATATATGTGGTGATTGTCTTTTAAAAAACAATCCATCTAAAATTAAGAAAGGCTTTTCTACTGCCACATGTCCGATGAATGCCAGAAAGAAGGAAATTAAAGTATAATTTAAAAATTCAAACACCTAGAAAAAATAAAATGGTTTTTAGAATAGCATCAAACATAGCTTATTTATTGCTCTCCAAGAACATTGCAATAGAATTTTTTTTAAATTTCTATTGCAATGTTCTTGGGGTTTCTAAACGTATGAAAATCAGAGACATTTTCAGAATTTTACAATGAATTGTTAAAATACACATAAATGATAAAACACTAAAAGGAAGAACATATATAAAGTACTCTTAGAAACAACATTTTCAATTTATTTTAAAAAATGCCTACAAATTTGCTGCTATAATATAAAAATTATGAAATGGTAAAGTTTCATTACACCTGAAATGGATCACTAAATACATTTTTCTGTTTGTTGTGGTTATAACTTTTCAACAATCACTCAAAATCCTAAGAATTGTTTAATCTTACGTCCTTCCCCACAAAAAAAGACGATTTTTTAAAGGTTCTTTAACTTAAACACATGTGGCAACTTGTTAATATTAGTTTGTTAAATTTTTGAAATTTATTCTAATACCAAATATATCAATACCCCCCAAAAAGGAATTTCAGTCTGCATACCCTATCATATTGCTAGTTAGTCACAATGAAATCTTAACAGCATTCCAAGAGTACAGCGCATTGTGGCCACAAGACTTTGTTGGATTATAATAGAAGCACATTGTAATACGAAATAATCTAAACTTTTCAACGACTGGGTGTTAGGTAATCTATGATCTAAACAAGGTTATGATTAGTGTAAAGAACACTTCTGACTGCCTATATATAACCTCTGACAAACAGATGTCCAACTCAGGGTATATAGCCTCGAACTTGCATACTTGCCGTAATCAGTTATAATTGAAGAGCCACGTGTCGATGAAAAAAGATTGGCAAAAGAGAAAATTAGCTTTTAAGTTTTTTGTTTGCACTCCGATCTGTTGTAAAGGGTACTTACAAACCGTTAAAAATATACTAAACTTACAGTTTATATAAAAAAACCTTGTTATCATTAAAGTTAGTTTTATATTCAGTACCCCACAAAAATCTCAATTTTTCAAAAGTGTCACTTAGCAAATTTTGTCCTTCCACTACGCTTCACTTTATTTGCTCTACTTTAATGTGAACTGCCGTGGGCGGGTAAACTGCAGTGCACTACTAACTTGAACCATCTTTGCAAGCACGCAATAACTCTAACCTAAATAAAAGCTTACTAAAAGACTGATTATTTTAGAGCATAAATGGTCCAATTCATTGTTGTAGCTACTGCAGTTTACCTGTCCATGGCAGTGAAGCTTCAGGCACCTATCAAGTCAATTCATAGTTCATCTACTCTGTTTCAACACAAGTTAGAAGTTAGGAATGTAATAGGATAGATGGCTTGAGATGCAATAGATAATAAAAGAATGCAGCCAACTTTATAGAAGTTTGAGAAATATTGAGCCGTCTCAAATATAATAATTACTTTTACGCATAACATGTAGTTTCTCATTTTCCCCACTGGGAGGCATGTGTAACTAATTTTCATTTTGAACAGTCCAATTTATATCGGGACTAAAAAGCGAGATTGGAGGTTCTGTAGTTCAAAAGATACAAGTGAAACCAAAGAGAAACATTCCATACCATTTCAGTGTGTCCATAATTAATTCTTTCTCGAAGAGAAGCAGTCCTGTAGAGCATGACCAATGGGTGCAAAAGATAAACAAGGTAGCTGAGGTGGCCCAAGGGTGCAAATGCTTGCCAAGACAGAAAACGATTGATGATACCTGCAGGACATAATTTTAGTTTAGTTTGAGTTATTGTCGCACTAGAGCTACACAAGGGCTATTGGCGACAGGCGTCCTAACTTAGAACCACTGTCAGGTGACGAACTGACACCCGAATAGGCACCCAACTTACTTACAAACTTGCCAAAAAGTTCCGATTCTTTAAAAAGTTTTTTTAATTCATTAAAAAAATTTGTCAAAAATTAATTAAAATAAATGTTTAGTCTTTTCAAACATTTTGAATCAATTGGAGCAAGATTCAATTTTACCATGTCATTGAACATACCGGATATTCTTTTTAGGCCCCCAACAAATTTTCCTATTATTTACCAAATAAAAATACATTCAAACTCTGCTACAACAACTTTTTTTATAACACCATAAATGTTTGGTCCCTTGAATTGCCTATAGACCTTAATGCTATAATATCTTGCTTATAACAAAAAATTTTATAACTTTTCGTTTATAATGCTAAAAATATACATTCTCATGATATCCAAAAAAAGCCGACTACTTTAAAGAAAAAAATTAAAAAATAAGTTTTCCCATTCTTAAATTTTATTCGCCAAATAATAAACCCAAATTAAATTTATTTCTCGATTAAAAAATTATTGATTGGAGAAGGATAAATTATATTACTAATAGCACAAAGGGTTAAAATTTATTCAATAAATACCATTTTATAACTTTAATAATACGAGGACAAATTACGTAATCAATACGATTTACTATACTTAAATACAATACAAATATTCAACCTTGTTCATAACGTTCCATGTTTATAATGTCAGAAACATTGCAGTCCCTAGAATGACATGAAAAGCGGGTTACACCCGGGACACAACAAATTTTAGGGCTCCTTTATGGAAAAAAGTTGTGCATGATTGCCCTTAATGTAGGTGCTAGTTAGCTGATGTATCTTATTTTTTCTAACATTTTATCAGCTTCCTTGTGATCAAACAAATCACTTAAGGTCAATGTGCGAGTCAAAGTCAATTTAAAAAAAAAGGGGGGGGGGGTCTTGGAAAATGTTTAAAATTACAGAAATTGACATTATCAACAGCATTTAGCATAATAGAAACATATATAAGGGCCCCTAAAATTTGGGGGTCCTAGACCTGGGTAGTAGTAGATCAGGCTTTGGTTACACTGTATATATATTTCAAAATAGAGTAAGAACTAATATAAGAATATGCATTTGTAGTAACATACCTCCATGTCCTGTAATGCATGCAAATACAAGCCACCCTACACCTACTGCCCATGCAATGCGATGAAAAGACATGTAGAACGCTCGGACTCCAACACTTGAGGCAGGGAGATACAAGCCATACACTGCAAACAGTGCAGATGCAATGGCCAAGGTCCAGCAAAGGATTTGATAGTGCTAGAGGTAAATTTAAAACATATTATAGACTAGCAAATAAATACATGTTCTTTGCACGGAATAAAAAAAATATTAAATCGAACCAAGCATGTGTAACATTTAATCTGTTATAGGATAATAAGCTTATGTCATTGTTATCGCTTGTTATAACGTATAACATCTAATCTAAATACTTCTCCTGAGGAAGTAGCATACATTATTAAAACCCTAAATTCTAAAAAGGCATCTAGATATGATCCAATTCCTAATAAGCCCTAAAAATTCTCACAAAAGGTCATTGTATTCATTACTAATATGTTCAATGCATATCTCTAACATAATTACTTTCCAACCAAATAAAAAAAAAGCCATAATACCTTTTTAAAACGCTTGGCAAAAGCCCACTTCAACTTAGCAACCTTATTAGTATGAACAAGGTTAGTACGAGTCTTTTCAAAGTGTTTTTGATACATTTTTTTAATTGGCTGTTAAAAATGAATTCAAACAAAAGAGAATTTAATGATGTAAATATATTTAGCGCTGGTACGAATTTTTTTTTTGACAAAATCAGTTGGTGTAATGTTTTTGCTTTATTTATAGCCTTTACAATCAACAACCTTTAATCTAATACAAATTTACTGTGTTGTTCATATTAGAAGACATAAATTTTTGTACATATTATACCAGGTTGGGGTTTGCCTAAATATTAAACTTAATCAAAACAATCAAAAGTACTGTAACAACATCTTTAAAAAATATTTTTATTTGTTTGAAATACTGGTTAGAAATTAACTTTGTGAGAACTACAAAAAAAAAACCTCCAAACAAAAGGAAACTTACCATTTGAATCCTTTGAGGTTTATACTTGAGAACAAAGAGGGCAACAAACATTCCTATTAAATAAGAAGTTGCATGGCAAAAAGGCTTGATATAGATTTTGGTATTGTAATCTTTCATGGTCCTAGGATTTAAAAAAAAGACCCCATTTATAAACAAAATAGCCAAATTTAAGAGTTGAAAAAAGATTTGATTGTATTAATAAATACTTAAATTGATTTTGAGACTTGAAAGTCTTGTCTTTGGAGCACAAAAACATTAATGAAGGAAAAATAAAAAGCTAACAGACAGTTAAACAAAGATTTTTAGAAAGCAATGTTGCCAAATAGAGAAAAAAAAACCCGGAAATTAAATAATTTTAGTCCAGATACTAGAGAAATTAGGAGTACTGACCAAGTCATTTACTAAGTTATCATTTTTGTATAAGTGTTTATGTGAGTTTTTTTATGTTTTATTACTTAAATAAAAAACAAGTTCTTAAGGAACTAAAATAGCCTACTTTCCTGTTACTTAAATACTTACTGAAATTCTAATCACGAAACAACTAGGTTCATAACAGTAAATATCATCAACAATCGCTTCTACACTAGATTTATACACATTAGAAAAAAAAATCGCTAAACACAGCATCCAGCTATAATTTAAACTTCTAAAAGCCAAAATCAACTATTTTCCTTAATATTCTTTCGCAAATTAACTTAATGTTATTTATCATCTGCTCGATTTATTTGTAGTTCGAAGAATAATTAAATATTTATAAATAACAAATGTAATGAAACTACTACAATCTGCATTAAAAAAAATACGAAATGTAAATTAAAGCAGAATAATTGTATGCAAAAAATATGCCTTGCCGCTTTCTTGGTAAACAATTAATGAACAATCAAAGAATCACATTGTGCTACATTTTATGACGTCATTCCAAACTGATTCATGAAAATATTAATTTGCTTCAAATATGTTTAAATAAATAAAGTTTCTCATGCCATTGTTGATTTGGCAACAGTGATTTAAATGACTCAAAATTGATTTTTAATGCTAATTCAACGGGAAATTCGCTCACAGATAGTAGATATATGTCCGTCCGGACGTACAGACAGACGGACAAAAAGTATGAAAGTTAGGTCTCCGAGGTCATAGCTTTCTAACAAAAAAAGAATTTTTAAGATCCGATTTTGGAAGAACAGTACGGACAGACGGACATCGACCGCATGTCAATACCTACTATTTTTAAATAAATAAAGTTTCTCATGCCATTGTCTATTTGGCAACAGTGATTTAAATGACTCATAATTGAATTTCAATGCTAATTCAATGGGAAATTCGCCGACAGATAGTAGATTTATGTCCCTCCGGACCAGTGTTTAAGCTAGGTTTTGAAATTTTTTAGCATTTTAGCTAAAATCAAAATTTTAATTTTAGCTTTTTTCAAATGATTTTAGCATTTTAGGATAAACATTCAAGTTAAACACATTTTAAAATAATTTATTACAAACTTTTTACCTAAATACATTCTAATATTTTAAGTTTCCATGACTCTTTATGCTAACTAACCACTTCTCCAATATAAACTACTTATTATAAAGTAAAAGCATACATTAAATTGCCGAAAAAAGACAATGCCAAAACATGTGTGCAACCGTAGAGAAGTTTAATAGTAATGTGTTGGTCCTCAGAATGAAATGAACGGATCCAAATGAATAGGTTCAAAACGGTGTAAATAATGATGGGTAGGTCCGGAATGAATGGATACAAATGAACGTGTCTATAAAAGGAAGGATCGGATCCGTTCCTCCCTTTATTTTCCATTTTAGCAAAAGTGGATGTCAAGATTTTCGCAAAATGCAATTTCTTTTCGGATTTTGCTGAAAAAGCGATCCCAGCTTAAACACTGGTCCGGACGTACAGACAGGCGGACAAAAAGTATGAAAGTTAGGTCTCTGATGTCATATCATTCTAACAAAAAGAATTTTTAAGATCCGATTGATAGAACCGATTTTGGAAGGGGGGTACGGACAGACAGACGGACGGACATCGACTGCATGTCAATATCTACTTTTTCATTTTTTTTAATTCTTTCGAATTAAAAAAAGAAAAGTAGGCGAAAAAGATGGTTGTATTTCCAACAATGTTGGGCTATTGAGAACCGAATTACCTCAAATTTTGACAAGACTGTTATCTAGACACTTGAATCCGACATGGAGGATGCGTTTGGTTTGCCCATTAATGTTAGACCATATTAACAATAAGACAAATACCCCAACTATTAAAATTATCTATGGGTTGTTTAATGTTAGTGAACTTGATTTTACTATCAGGGGGGAAAAATTTGAACAGAAATTGATACTTTAAAGAGTTGGGGCATTTAAATTAATTATCAATGTCGTCTATTTGTCTATTATGTATCCGCCCTCCAAATCAGATTAAAGGAACCCCAAAATTAAGTTAAAAATTGCAAACAAATCCGGTCCCTCGATTCGCCTAACGCTTTTAGAAACACAACCATCTTTTCGATTTTGAATCCACTACAATCCAAAAATGCCATAGAATGAATGAATAAAAAGATAGAATCTGATTTGGAGGTCATGTTTGGTTTGCCAAATAAAATAGATCACATTGATGATTCCCTATAGACATATTTCTGAGAGGCATGCCACATCCTCAGTAATAAAGATAACTTGGTAAATGACCAGCATTCTATAGTTGCTTGGACTACAATTATTAAATTTCTGGGTTTTGGTAGTCTATTTTTAAGCCTACTTTTCTTTTTGTAATTCGAAAGAATTAAAAAAATGAAAAAGTAAGTATTGCCATGCGGTCGATGTCCATCTGTGTCCATTCGTACCCCCCTTCCAAAATCGGTTCTATCATTCAGATCTTACAAATTATTTTTTTGTTAGAAAGCCATGACCTCAGAGACCCAACTTTCATACTTTTTGTCCCCCTGTCTGTACGTCCGGACGGATATAAATCTACTATCTGTCGGCGAATTTCCCAATGAATTAGCTTTGGAATTCAATTTTGAGTCATTTAAATCACTGTTGCCAAATCAACAATGGCATGAGACTTTATTTAAAAAAAGATTTGAAGCGAAATAATTTTTCATGAATCATTTTGGAATTACATCATAAAATGTAACACAATGTGATTCTTTGATTGTTCTTTGTTTACCAAGAAAGCGGCAAGGCATATTTTTTACATACAATTCTGCTTAGTTTTAACTTACATTTATTTTTTTAATGCAGTTTGGAGTAGTTTCATTATTTTTGTTATTAATAAATATTTAATTATTCTTCGAACTACAAATAAATCGAGCAGACAATAAATAATATTAAGTTATTAGTGAAAGGATATTAAGGAAAATAGTTGATTTTGGCTTTTAGAAGTTTAAATTATAGCTGGATGCTGTGTTTAGCAATTTTTTTTCTAATGTGTGTAAATCTAGTGTAGAAAAGATTGTTGATATTTACTGTTATGAACCTAGTTGTTTCCCGATTAGAATTTCAGTAAGTATTTAAGTAACAGGAAAGTAGGCTATTTTATTTCCAATTTGGCAACATTGGTTTCTAAATATCTCTTTTTATAGTTGCGTATTTTCCTGTTTCCATCATTGACCAGTGTTTATGCACTGAAAATAGGACTAAGTCTCGGAATAGCATGTGCTTTATTTTAAAGATCTTTTAATTGTTCATTTACATTTAAATTGCATCACTATTTTAAAACTTATTAAGGCAAAGATTTTGTACTTTTTTTATACATACATTTTATTGCTATTTAAATTGTGCAAATACACTATCGTAAAGGGAAGAAAAAAATTAAGTTCAATGGGAAACATTTAAATTTATAATTAAAAAGGAAAACTAGAACCCAACTTAAACTAATAAAACAATTTATAACAGAATACGACTGTTGTATGCCAAAAAGAAAAAGCACATTGAACCTACTCCATATCTTTATTGAAGCCAGGAGCGGGCATAGGAAAATTATTCCAGACTACTAAAATTGCAGTTACAGCACACGAACCAACCGCAAGCACAAAACCAAGAATCATTCCAATAACTGGCCATCTAAAAATACAGATAACAAAATTACAATAGGTATAGTTCGCACGTCAACTTCTTGGCATTTCAAATATTTTGATTGTGGAAGAGTCCACATTGAAAAAGGGTACGGACGATTTTAGTTAAGGCAAAAGTTACTATATGTGGCAATTCATTGCTCTTATGGGCACATACTTCTTTGAGGTTTAGACACAGATTCTTAATTGAAGGTTGAGTCAAATTTGCATTGTTTTCACTATTATAATAAAGCATTTATATATAATGTTTAAATTATAGCGTTTCCCCATGAATAGTGATACTTAATGTGTTCAATAATACGTATTCCAGATACAAATCAATTGACGATCAATTCAAGATAGCAAAGAAATGCACATGCAATCGTTGACGGCTATCAGCAATCAACTATAATCCTTTCACTAATAACTCATCTGTATTTAAGTGTGACATTGTTTCCAACCAAACTAACCCAACAATCGGTTATGCTCGCCAAACGCCATTTGATTGGCAAGCCTGCTTCCTTCAGGTTTTTTTACCTTTTTTCGAAGTGGACTCTTCCACAATTAAAATATTTGAGATGTTAAGAAGTGACAGGCGAACTATATCTAAATTAAGTCAATAGGCAACAAATGTCTTGGGTAGAGTTCAATTATCCTTGCACTAGGACTAGATGAAGGGTATTAGGGAAGGGCGTCGTAATTTAGAACTATAGTCAAGTGATCAGCCGCCACCTGAATAAGGACCAACACAACTTTTAAGGGCAACATCGTACACTGGGGGCAGGACCAAGGTTCAAAATTAACTGTTGCTAGACGTAAAATGCGACGAAATATTACAATTTTGTAACTTCAAAATAAATTTAGTGGTAGGATTTGCACTAGTTTTTTTTAAATGTCACTACCAATATTTCACACATAGCATGTTATACTATGTTCTATAAATACAATTCAAATCTATTACATTAAATCAGAAAATGCAAATTTGAATTTAGGGCATATAGGAAAAAATTGACTTTGTTGGTTTTTTTAAAAGTCAATTAAGGACATTTTGGGCCCCTAAAACCATTCTTAAAGTTGGAGTACTGTCATTTTAAGTTTTTTTGTTAAGCAGGGCGAGAACCTTGCCATTGATGCATCCTGAAATTCAATTTTTTTTATATATTTTAACATTAAAATAAGCAATTTATCATAATTTTCTCTTTAATAGATTTAAAATTTTGCATATGAAGAAGATAATATTGTTATTAAATATAGGCATGCTAACAAAGTGACCCAAATTAAAGTATTAAACAAATAAATAAAATTATAAATGGAAGTACTGTTACTAAAGAGTTACCTGTATGATAAAACAAGTAAACAAACTCCAATAAGATGAAACTGCATCAAAGCCGCGAGATACCAGGTATGAATAAGACACTGCAATGCACAATTTCTCTTAGACCAGAACACCAGTTTAGTAATTAACTAAAAACACATATTAGAAATATACTTGCATAATCTTCACTACCCCAAAAGTTATTGATGAACAAAAGGTTTGTCCACCAAAGCCTTTCACATGCATGAACAGGAGGATCTAAAGTAGAATACCAAAGAGGTCCAGAACCAAATGCCGGCAAAGCTAGAAACAGGATTATCATCAAACCAAGAGCTGGCACCATCCTGGAAAATTAGGGAAAATATTTAAATAGGTACATCAAATAAAATAATATAGTTGTATAGAAGGAAAACTGTACAGTGTCTGTACATTTTCCAGGAAATTTTTGTTGTAAATAATATTAAGAGGTTTTATAATTAAAATAAAATAAAAAAATTTAAAAAAATGGTATCACATTTTTTACAGAGTAACCATTTTAAAAACTCCTAACCTTTTGCTATAATAATAGCTACTGTATAGTAAGCAAACAATTAAATTATTTATAGGGTACTACTAAGTGATTAATGAATGATAAGTGCAAATAACATAAATATTTAAACATACATCTAAAAAATATTTAAAGATTATTACGTAAATATCAGACGACACTTTTAACGAATATAACCTAAGGAATACCACATTTAAATTTGTGCAAGACTATAATACCACAATTATTAACTATGCATCTTCAATGTATTTAATGATTAAATTGTTATATTTTACACAATTTGTTTGGAAAATTTTGAAGAGTAAATTTTAATAAATTGTTCTGTACAAGTTTTTCTTTACAAGTAAATTTAACTGTGAAATAAAACATTCAGGATTACCTCCAATATTTATGAATAAAGAACATGATAAGATTTATCCTGCCTTGGTTGCTTTCCAGCTTCTTCCATGTTACATACACTAGCAGAAATCCACTGCAAATTAACAATAAAAATTTATATATACATTAATGAATAAAACATGCAAGTAAAATATCAAAATAATTGTTATGCTTTAGAAAAAAAAATGTAAGCACATAACAAGTGTTCAAAATTTGATAAAGTTTAGGAGCAATCGGTGCTACTAACTTAAAAAAAGTTAGATCAAATACACATTAAATAGAATTTTTTAAAAACAAATATTAAAAAAATAATTCTCTAAACTTTAGAGTCTATAAAGACCAATTGGGCGATTTTATCCAGAGTTTTGCAATTTTAGCATAACTTTAGTTCCGTAAATTTAAGAATTCTTAATTAACTATAGCCAGAGTTTCTGGAATATTACTCGTCAGAGTTTAAATTTTTGTATCGCCAGAGTTTACAAATTAGACAACTGCCACAAATGAGATTTTTTTTTATGAAGTTCACTGAATATGCGCAATTTATAGATCTCTGGTAGCAAGCGATTTTAGGACTGCTGAATTTTTATGATTTTATTAACACAGAAATCGTTACAAATTTAGGATCGATGAAGATCTGTGATTGTAAGCACTATAAAAAAGTTATTAAAAATTTTGAAAAATCTAGTTGAATTAACAGTTACTAAAATTTTGCTGTTGCCAAAAAATTGAAAGATTTGATCGCATTTTACAACAAGCGACCAAAAGTTTCGAACCCTGCACAGAACTATTCTTGATATATTGTCAAAAACTTTATGAATGCCTAATAGAAAGTTTAGACTGTTTAAGAGAAAAAAATCAACAAAATTGTAAAATGTAATCTGGTACCTCATAAAAAAGAAGGATCCCACAGGAATAGAAAAGTTTTCCATCACAGCATTTGGTAGATAATAATTAAATGCATCGGACATTTGTAATCCATTTTCTAAAAAAAATATAAATACCTCAATATTAAAATTTACTAATCAATAATATAAACACATTAATAAAAAATACTTTCAAACAATAATTTTACTTATTTTTGTTGGCTACATTGCTTGGTTAAATAAACTAAAATAACATTTTTATGCTAATTGCTATATACATATTTTTTTTAGCAACTACATTTACAATTTGTATAACACATATTTTCAAAATGCTGACAAACTTCTTTCTAAAGAGTCTAGAGGTTAACCAAATTTCGAAATATTAAATAATTTGCCTGGCACTTTACTGTAACAGATTCAACCTCCGATAAAAATATTTACAAAAGAATTATTACAATTTTTTTTAAAAGATTACATTGAAAATATCGAAAAGCTTAAACTTTTTTTTAGTATATAGCAGGGATTGGAAAGTCACATTTAAAAAGTAACTAACAGTTACAGTTACTTAATACAAAAATAACTAATCGGAGTTACTTTTAAAAATTTCAAGTTATAAGAAAAATTGAAATTTAGCCAACTTACCATTTTTCAAAGAGAACCAAGACTAAAGAAATAGGGACAAACAGAAAAAGTTAAGAATGAATATTCATCGTTGTTAAAAGTTCAATTTTAAATATTCAAATTTAGGCCGAATGCCAAACTGTGAGCCGAAAATATGCGAGAAGAGTGGTTTTGAGACGTTACCATTAAAAGTAACTATGTTAGTTACTTTCTAAAAAATCTAACGGTGTTACATAAAAAAAAATGACAGGTACAAGTAATGTGTCACTCCAATCACTGGTAGTATTTAATTACAATACTTACTGAACCTAAGAAACTTCCATGTATCAGTAAAGAAATATGTGTGACCCAAAATAATCCATGTAGCAGACAAGAATCTAATGCCGTGGAAGCAACCAAGTGTGTCTCCAGTAGTACTGCTCGTAAAAAGCTTTTCCGTATTGGACAGAAGAGAAAATGCCTTCAAAACTTTGAGTATGAAATCTATAAATGAAAACAACTTTAACAAATTTGAAATAAAGCTATCGACAGTTTATTAACATTGTTAGAAATTAAAAAAGAGCAGTCGTATCTTTTTTAAAAAAAAGAGCAAATGCACCTTATCTGGGAAGAACGTGCTAAGTAACAAAGGTGAAAACACCTAAATGAGCTCTAAAGCTTTTTGTTTGCACTTAGATCTGTTAAAAACTGTACTTGCAAACTGTAGAAAATATACTAAACTTAAAGTTTATGAAAAAGGGGAAGCTTTTTAATGTTATATAAAGAAATTAGTAATATGTTAATTGACACATCTCAATTTTATCAAAAATGTCACTTAGCATGTTCTTCCACTAACCTCTTTAATTTATAATCGCAGGAGTTTAGATTTTACGGTCGTTGGAGTATTTGCGCCATATTTTATGTATCACGGCAGGGTTTTGTGATTTAAGAATCGAATAAGAGAATTGAAATTTAATTAGTCACATTTATTTGAATTAATCACAGTTTGAGACTAGCAACCAAAAACTTTGAACCCTGCTCATTAATAAAAGTAGCGGCTATTAGCTGCAATTGGCTATGTATTAAGGTTCAGCATTGCTGCAAATAACAAAGTAAATGAAATTAAAATTGAATTAAACAGTTTGAGTGAAATTAAAAACGTTGATGGAATTTTTTTTTGAAAAACATGCTGTGTGTATTAAAAATCAATTATATGTTACATACAATCCGGGATAGAAGATTGATGACTTTCTGCCAAGCATCTAAATACAGCGTCAGTTACAGTTCCTATCAAACAACATCCAATGAAAACACACAAGATGCATCTGAAAAGTAATTAATGTTTATATAAATAAAAAAAACCACTCCTATATTATGCAAGAGGCACTTGCGCAAACTTAAATCCATCCTAAAATCATGCCTATTATTGCAAAATTAAAAAAAAAATAGCCAAATAATTTTAAAAAATTATCATCAGTTAATTTGTACAATTTTGAAAAATTTGCAATATTTACGTATTTAAAAAACATTAATTTTTTTAAGATAACATAAAATAATACTTTCATTTTGAACTTAAATTTACTGAAGTTTCATCAAAATTGTTGAAAAAACGATTTTAAAACATTTGTGAACTTCCTTTGTTATCAAGTTAAAATGACTAAAATTAGTTCTTGATCTCTCTAACTTATTAGTAAAATATAGAAACTAACATAATCAGGAACGTATTAGTAAAAAATAAAGATTTTACAACATTTCTGTGAACACTTTTCGTTAAAAAGTTAAAAATTGCCTTAAAATTATCCTCAGTTCTTTACTTATATTCAAAGTTTAAGGATAATGCTAACTATGTACTGTTATTAGTTGTTTACTATTAGTCATACTATATCAATCATATATTTTGAAATAGGAGGGAAGTATAAATGAAAAATAGTCAAGAAGGGGAAGGGAGGGTAACGTCAAATGTTGTGACTTTAGGTTTTGAAAATCTGGAAACATCAGCTGTGTCTATCAAGTTGTAGTAAATTTAAACAGGAATATTTTGGACGCTTGGAAGCATAACCGAAAATTGATACTGTACTGATCTAAAGCTGTTCTTTACTATTGCAAAATATTATTTGGTTTAAAGATGAAATTTTTTACTCACATAGATACAAGAGCAGATATAGACCAGGGAACTGGTTCATCTATTTGACATCCAGCAGTCAACACATTCATTTTCAAAGGTTGCGATACTAAAGGAGAAAAATACAAAATATCAATTGTTTTCGGTTGTATGTATAAATCATAAGTGGGTTAATCTTTCATTCAGTCAATATAGAAAATAGCAGGGATGGAGTAACGTTGTTACATGCAAGTTACTTTTTTCGGTAATGCAGAGTAACACCGTAAGATTTTTCAGAATATAACTATAATTGAAACTTAGTTACTTTTAGGGTTAACGAAGTAACAAAAAATGTAAATAAAATATTTTTCCGTTACTTCTCACGCCGCTCTTCATGGATCTTTTTAGTAGTTCAACATTCGTCTTAAACTTAACTATTTTAAATTTAACTTTTAACAATTTTAAATTTTCATTTTTGGCTTTTTTTTCCCTATTGTCACTATTTTTAAAAAATCTTGGTTCACTTTGAATACGGTAAAATGTCTAATTGAAATTTTTCTTTTAACTTGAAATTTCTAAAAGTAACTGTAAATTAGTTACTTTTCATATTAAGTAGCTGTAACAGAGTTATGTACTTTTCTAATTAAGTAACTGTAAAAATTACTTTTTAAAAGTAAAAATTCTAATCCCTGGAAAACAGTATGCATTTTTTAGCTTATTTTCCTTATGCTAATTTTAATTCAAAAGAATTTTTTAAAAAAATGGAAAGATGTCCGCCTGTATCCCCTTATAAATTCTGTTATCCTTTGGATGTTAAAAATTCCTTTTTTAGAAAGGTATGGCATCAGAGAGCTATAATTTAGAAATTTTGTCTGTCCGAATTACAAGTTGTTTCATTTTTTGTTATTACTAAATATTTATAAAATATTAGGTTTTTGTTAAATTTTTATGTTGATATTTATTTAAGAAGAAGCTTGGGTCATTTAGGCATTAATAAATTTTCCAAAATGTGTCAAATGTTGCCAGAACAGACTAGGATTTGGCAAAAAGCGATTTTACTTTATTATATGCGAATTGCAAATAAACGAAGCAAACAATAAGTATTAATGAAATTTTCAAAAGCAAATTAAAGGAAATAGCCAATTTTAACTTTTAAAAGCTTAAATTTTAACTAAATTATGTGTTTTGCGAATTTTTCCTAATGTGAATAAATCTTGTGTGGAAGCAGTTCTAGGACACAGTTACTGTTACAAACCTACTTGCTTTTAATAGAAGAATTTCAATGAGTGAAAAAATAACAGAAAAGTAGGCTATTTTAGTTTTCTTAGGACTTTTCATTTAAATTCATTAGCTTGGTATGGCGAAACTATATTTTCTGTAGGCTAAGTATTTTTTTTAAATATTTGTAAAGCACCCACACAACTGCCAGGAGAAATATACAGTTATATTTTTTTTAATAAAACAATTTTTCCATATATTTTAAATATCAATAAGTTCAACCATTAAAACTTGAAGTGAAGGTAATAGATTGTAAAAACCCTGGGTAACCAATAGAAAAAAATCAAACATTCATTAAGCCGTAAAAATATTTCTTTTAAATTTGAATTACAATCCTTATTTATAAGTAAAATGACTTAATATAAGCATTTTTTCTAATAATATCTAGCAGAAAGATCTATACCCATTCCTATAACTGCAATTTAAAATCTTGTTAAATAAAAAATATATTTAAATTAATAATTAATTAAATAAAAATATACAAAATAAAATGTATTATGAACTTCGTATTTTTTACCAAAAGTAGCAATCTGCTTAATATCTTCTCCTGAACAAGTCGAAGGCACACATACACCGAACCATAAGGCTGCATAATTATAGTAACCTCCAGTCTTTGTAATGAAATCGGAAACCTATAACAATAAATCAGTGAGGCATGTTAAGTTATAAAACTTCCATAATATTCTAAAAAAAAAGTCTTAAGATATTAGATTGATTTGTAAAGCAACACTGAATAATTACTTTCTTAGCAGAGATTGATAAAATTTACAATTCATATTAAAGTGCAATAATAATATTTTTGTCGAAGTGTTCGGAATGTGTTTTAAAAAAAAACCATCTATGTATTTCATTTTTCAAAATATTACCGGAGGAATTGGCAAAGTTCGTACTGGTTTGGAGTTATAATATAATTATTCTACCATTTATTTAAAAAAAAGAAAAATTCTGTTCCCACGTGTTATTGATTCACCAATCAAAGCTGTATATATTTTCATTCAGCATTTCTGTTGCTACTTAAGAACTTAAACACGACCCTTTCAACAATATGATTTAAATAAAACGAATTTAAATAATTGGTAGGCAAATTTTTGAGGTATTGATTGCAGTTTGACGATTTTAAAGCATAAACAATCCAATATCATTGTTATACATACTCAGCTTGTTGAAATATAAATAAAAAAGAACATACCCAATCTGGTGGATGACCGAAAGTTTCCTCGTAAGTTTGACCGGTCGATGTGTTTTTGTTAAGAGGTACTACCATAGGAGACCGAAAACCTATCATGCAGTGGCGACCTCTGAACTCTTCCGTCCCATCAGCATCATTATATCTAATCTTCAAGCATTCTTCAAAGGAACCCAAATCCATCCCTGTTCCATCGAGAATGCCACTTGGCAATTTTCCGCTTGCATCTACCACTGAAAATAAGATTTCATTTAATTTGAGAGCTATATACATGACTGCTACTTGGGCCATAGAAACAGAAAATCCATGCTCTCCAAGGACATACCCTCCAGGATCTGATTTAGGGAGAGGGGCAGGTAACATTAGAGGTCCCTATTTTTTTAGTTTTGGATGGGGCCCCTTCCTTAAGGAATTTTCTTTTGATGACCCCCAAAGGCAGTGGGCCCAATCGAGATCATATTAGGCCCAATTTGAACAAAATACGTAAGCCCTTTTTATATCTCTATATTAAAAAAAAGTAAGCTCTTTTAAAGTGTCAGCAGCCATAACATGATAAAATATTGATGTTAGAAACCCAAATTTTTTTGGGATGGTGTCTCCCCCTTATGCCTCGACCCATTTTTTTTTGTTTTTAAAATTTCCAATTAGTTTTTTAATTAAAAATAAAAATTAATTTCTCTATGTTAAAGTATAGGATTTGAAAGTGTCAGCAGCCATAACATGAAATATTGATGTCAGAAACCAAAATTTTTTTGGGCAGGTGTGTCCCCCTTATGCCTCGATGCCCACTTATTTGTTTTTCAAATTTCCAATAAGTTTTTTAATTAAAAATTACAATAAGTCAGCCACAAAAAAAAACTTATTCCTTTTCTGCAAAACGCCACAGAAAATCATCAGAAATGTGCGATTTTGTTACGTTCATTTTAAAGAACAGTTACTCTCTTTTCTGTTCTTTTAAAAAGAACAGTTCTTTAACTTGTTATTTTTACATTGGTTTTGTGTTTATATATAGAAAAGGTTTACAGATTTTTTTTATAAAAATGATTTTGCCTTAAAATATATTATAGCAAGATAGAAGGTTTATAGATTAAAATTATGTAAAAAAAGATAGTAAAAAATTATGACAAAACTATTTTAAATAAACATTTAACATAACAATTACTCTGAAAACAATTACTCTGATAAACATTTTCTATAAACAAAAATTTTTCATAACAAATTTTATTAGGTTAATTCTGCTGAACTGGAATAAAATGGTTTTCATTCTTTTTATAAAAAGAACCAAAAGTTTTTTTTTATTTTCGGAACAGGTTAAAACTAACACGTAATTTTATCTGCTTTTGTCTTTTTCGTGCAGCTGGCCTTTTTTTTAAATTTAATCTCGGGTTTTTTTTATGATGATATATTATGTTTCGTTGTTCGCTATCGGGTTACAATCGAGGCTTACTGACGCATCAGATTTGGCGTGTTTATCTATGTTGTTGTTAATTTGGCGTGCCGGCAATTGGATTTTATTGATTTTTTCGGGGTTTTTTTTGTATTTATTCAGGGGTGCCTACAGGGGGGTCAACGACACAGTAAATGATTGTTTTAGAAATAGAAACAGTAGGGAGATACTGGTCTTGCTTTGAATGGGTTGGTGATTGAATTCGAGTTTCACGGTAAGAACTTTGGTTAACATTTAACTGTAATTTTATCTTTTAATTTATAGTAACTGTTTTAAGTGAAACTATCGTAAACATTGCAAAATAATTCTGATTTTTTGTGTGCATATATTGTCAAATGTGTTTGACTAGATAAAAGCTCAAAGCCAAGAGAAACATTTTTATGCATTAAAAATTAGAAGCCGTTTTTGATTGCATATCACCTTTCCAGCCATTTTTTATGATTTAAAAACTAAAATAATTAACTAAATTAATTTTTATATAATTCCTAGGACACCTGATAGCTTTTACTGTAAAGAAAACTTATTTAAAGGAGAATTAAAAATAGCTTCTAATTCCTTTTTATAAATTTCATTCAAAAATGTGCTTCCCTCTTTCAGGTTTCTTGTACACATCGTAAACTAAAGATGTGGGTATAGGTTACTAAGGTTAGGTACTCCATTAATCAACATAAAATTCAGAACGTGTTTTCTTTTTTTTAGGGGGGGGGGGGGGCGTACGGTTTTGAAGGGGGGGGGGGGTGCGTCGTTAGCTCTGGGGGGGATCGGCACCTCTGATTTATTTGTTCGTATTCTGTTTTTGATGTGCCGGACTGTATTATTGATCTTTTTGATTGTTGCATTTGAAAAAGAATTTTTAGAGTCATTAATGGTATATTTTCGTGTTTTATAATTAGGTTTCGTTAGCATATTTTTAATCGTTTGTATTTAGTGTGTGATTTTTAAAACTTTTTTTACTTCATTTGCATTTATGTACTGCTCCACATTTGTTTTTTAAATTGCTAGCACACTATCTTGCTAGCACACGAAGCGGCCAATGTGAATTGCGCAGCAATTCCCGGGGGTTATGAATTAGAAATAAATTATAAGCTAAAGGCCCTGTTTGGCGAATTTCTTTGAGGTGTATAAATTAGTGCGTTTTTTTTGTTGAGCACAAATATTGTGTGGAAGCGGTTTAGGTGACAGATTCTGTAACAAACCTACTTTTTAGTTTTATTTTTCGTTGTGAGATGCGTTTTTGCAAGGATCTCCCTACGTGTTACGTTTCACTACTTTTTGTTTACGTAAATTATAGTGTTTTTGACTTTATGTGTCTGTCCATGGTCTACTCAACTTTAAGGTCACAGAAGCTCTTTGGACGTCACGCCATCCGAACGGTCCGGAATGTAAGCAATTTTTAAAGAAAAAGTACGAAACCTATTTGCGCATGGCCAATTATATATACTTATCTGGTTGCGAACAGGTTTCGTTTCTCTCTTTCGGAACAGCCAACAACCTGAACCTGAAAAAAAAAATTGGCGAGTGATAGCGAGCAGGGGGCGTAGCCCCCTGCATGCCGCGAAGCGGCCAATGGAATTATTACTTAGAAAAGTCATATAACTTTAAATTTTGAGTGAGCCATTGGGTTTTTAAAAAGAACCTAAGAGAAAAAACATGCTAGGTTAAATCTGCGAAATTAACGACGAATTCTACGAAATTAACGGGGGTTGTCGATTGTTACTGAAAAAAGTAATACAATATATTTTTTTATAAAGTAATATAACTTAGCGAGTATCATATCGGCCGCGAAGCGGTTCAATGGAATTGCGCAGCAATTCCCGTGGGTTGGCGAACGATAGCGAGCCAGGGGCGTAGAGGAAGAATCCAAGAATGCAAGCTTGCGAGCCAATGAGATTGCTCAGCAATATCCAAGGGTGCAAGCTTGCGGCTGAATATAACTATATTACCAAGGCTCGACATAATTTTGTCATATATACAGACCTGGATGCCAAAATATGCATAGGCCTGTGCAAAGTTGGGTTGGAAAAGTTACGTTCACCAGAGAGACGGCCGCGAAGCAGCCAATGGAATTGCGCAGCAATTCCGGGGGTTGGCGAGCGATAGCGAGCAGGGGGCGGAGCCCCCTAGTATAATATACATTAATAGGGGGCTTCCGAGACAAGTGGGCCCAATTGGTAACAAATGGGCCCGATTTTAAAAATATGTAGGCCCCTTTATGTGTAATATATTGGGCCCCAGATGCCAAGTGAGGATCAATCGGGAACATATGGGCCTCAATTTGAACAACGTTTGTAGACCCCTTTTATATAATATACATTACATATAGGGGCCTCTAGAGGCAAGGTGGGCCCCTGGCCTCATTGGGAACAAATTGACTCCATTTAAAAAAACGCCCCCCCCTTTCACAAATATATACAGGGGCCCCCATTGGACAAGCGGGTCCCTGGGCCCACTTCACCTTTTCTAGAGTGGGGAGGAGCACCTGCCCCCTCCCCCCTATGCCCTATGGTGGGTACGCCCTTGGAGCTCTCGCACACTTCTCTCGTGGAAACGGTGAATAAAAAAAATTGTTGCCCTTCTCCCCGCCATGGTGTGTCGGCACGGGGAGTTGCTTTCTGAAATTTTTTTAGACGTTGATAGTACTGTTGTGATTCCTTTAGCAGGACAAATTATTGGATAATTCTATTTAGAGGAAGTTTTTTTAATGTCAAACTAAATATTTTTCAATAAACACTTGTAAAATAGCCCGTAAATCAACTGATTTTTTCTAAGTAGGTTTTTGAGAATATAAGTTATTGAAATATATTCAATATAAATGATTAATTAAATATTAATTATAAATATTTCTTTTTAATTAATAATTGAAAAATAGTAAAATTGTGCTTTACAAATGAAAAATAGGCATTAAAAAATTAACTTTATTACTTCATTAAATTGTATTTATTCTTTTAATTACTAATCTTTGATTTTGGCTAATTTATTAGGAAATTGACAAAATTTGAGTTTGAAAAAAAATCCGGCTGAAGAAAAATAGAACAGCCCAAAAACTGATATTAGTTCATATGAATCACAAAAGTATACAAATGCCTAGAAATTTTTTCACAAAGCTACTAGCCATAGACTCCGAGAACAGTTTCTAAAAAAAAATAGCAATTTTAGTACTATTTTATTCTACGAAACCCTTTGAAATGACCTCAAAATGGATGCTGCTTTGGCGCAAATTTCCGTTCATTCTCTAGATAGTGAGCGATATAGCGCGCGGTTTTACTATCTAGTTTACTAACATTCCGAGTCGATTGCATGACACGAAATTTGCTTTAGGGCCGTCTTTTTATTAAAATGATACCAAGTTCAAAATTTTCAACTGCAACATCCCTTTTTGATTTCCTATTTCAAGTTTATGACAAATTTCAACACGAAATACCAAATTTTGTTTAATTTTGAGCTTTTTATTAGTTGAGTTAGAGACATGGGATGTTTGGCGACCGTAATGTTAAATGAGTTACACCTTAAAAAAACCACTATCCCACGAAATAAATAAGATTCTAAAAAGTTTTTTTTACTAAGCCTAAGCAGTTGTAATAACCCAGGCAAATTCACATACTTCTGCCAGGTAAAGTTTTTGTTAAATAAAAATCTTTAAATTACTATTGAATTTTTTTAAGAAATTTAAATAACATATTAATTAATAGAATAACTCATTTTTTTACAGAAATTAATTCAAGATAAGGCGTTTGAACTTCATCCATAATTTTGAGAGAGTAGATCCCAAATTTCTTATTAATTTCTCCTTGGCGACTTGTATATATTTGACTAAATGTGAACTTAGTAAACAAACATGGCATTGTTAAAAGAAAACATTGAAACAAGGACCGTGGAAATTCTGAAGTATCACACAACAGACGCTTTTAAAGTTGATTCATGATGCTAGTAAAAGATTTTTTTTTCTGCCGTTTCCAAATAAACATTATGCGTCGTTGTGACTTTAGAGCATATTTAACTTGCACTAGGGGGCAGCACCACTACACGCTCTCTCGGCGTGTCAACATGTCACCATGTGCCGAACATGGGCGACACCCGAGTAGAGTAGGCACCCAACCGACGCAAGACGATACATCATTAAGGGCGATACATCATACGCAGCGTCGAGACTTTGGAGAAGATTTAACGTGCACTCCCTACATACGAGGTATTATTCGTCGGAAATTTTTTGGCTGCATAGGCCGTTCATAGGTCTGCAGTTGTTTTGGCGATGACTGGACCCGAACCTGGGACCATGTCTCCTTAACCGACTGGCTCACCTGCCCTCGGAAGGGAAGGGACGGGCAGACAGGCAGTAAGACAGAACCTCAACCATGTCAATAACCTACTTAATTAAAAAAAATCGAATAAAAAATGGCTAAAAATATGTATTGATTATGAGTACTGTAGATTAACGCGACACCATAAACATTTAAATGGAAGTTTTTAACCTTCTGAGAGTTAGATTCGTTTTTTCCGTAATTTATGCAGCAGTTTTTCCAGCAATAAAAATAAATTTTAGAATTTTATAAAGAAATTTTTTTAGAAGAATTGATTTTACTATTATCTTCTGAAAAATTAACTTAATTCTGAATTTTTAAATTATTATAATATTAAACAAGAAGTTCTTTAAGAACTAAAATAGCCTACTTTCCTGTTACTTAAATACTTACTGAAATTCTAATCGGGAAACAACTAGGTTCACAACGGTAAATATGATCAACAATCGTTTCTACACTAGATTTACACACATTAGAAAAAAAAAATTGCTAAACACAGCATCCAGCTATAATTTAAACTTCTAAAAGCCAAAATCAACTATTTTCCTTAATATTCTTTCACAAATAACTTAATATTATTTATTGTCTGATCGATTTATTTGTAGTTCGACGAATAATTAAATATTTATTAATAACAAAAATAATGATACTCCAAACAGCATTAAAAATTAAATGTAAATTAAAACTAAGCAGAATTGTATGCAAAAAATATGCCTTATCGCTTTCTTGGTAAACAATGAACAATCAAAGAATCGCATTGTGCTACATTTTATGACGTAATTCCAAAATGATTCATGAAAAATTATTTTGCTTCAAATATTTTAAAATAAAGTTTCTCATGTCTTATTTATTTCTCATGCCGTCTCATGCAACAGTGATTTAAATGACTCAAAATTGAATTTAAATGCTAATTCAATGGGAAATTCGCCGATAGATAGTAGATTTATGTCCGTCCGGACGTACAGACAGGCGGACAAAAAGTATGAAACTTTCGAATTAAAAAAAGTAGACTAAAAATTTAAATCGAAAAAGAAAACAACCCTGCATTTTCGTCTATTTCCAAGCCGCCCATAACGATAAAAAAACTAAAAATCAATAACATAACAAAACCTCTTTAAGTGGATGGTTAGAAAGGAAGTTATATAGATTGGAAAAAGGGCAGATAGACAATATGTATAAAAGATAGATCTGATATTAAATGTTACTTTTATTATAGAAATACTAAAGTATATAAATTGCATCCCCCCACCCATTAAATGAATACTAATTTAATAATATAATGCAACAAGTAGGTTTGTAACAGAATCTGTCACTTAACCCGCTTCCACACAACAGTTGAAGAGCTGAGTGGAAGAACGTGCTGAGTGACATTTTTGAAAAAATTTAGATTTTTGTGTCAATGATCATGTTATTACCTGCTTTAAACATAACAGCTTTCATTTTTTTATAAAACATTCGATTTCGTATATTTTTCGCATACGAAGTTGGTAGGTGCACGCGTTTTCGTCACTTTTTCCATTGAAGAACGTGCCAAGGATCCTTAGCACTTTCTTCCACCGAAATCGCCCGATTCCGAAACGATCGTTTAGTGGAAGAACGTGCTAAGTGACACGTTTGCGGAAAATTCAGACTTTCGCTTGCATTAATAGCAAAACAAATGGTTCTTTTGTAATTTTAATCAAAAAGAATTCAACAAAATGTAATTAATATTTCCTAATTAACTTTAATTATTAAATATAATCAATGAAATAAAATTTATGTTGCGTAAAACTGGGTTTTGAGTGCATTTAGCAAAATAGGAAAAAAAATGCATTTTGGATTTTAAATCTAAACGGAGTTAAAGGTTTTAACATTTTATAAAATATCGTCTACTTTGAATGTCGTCTGATTTTTATTGTAATAAACAGATAATTTAGCAGCGAACAGATAGTATAATTAAAACAAAGTTGCATTGCACCTGCTCTATAGAGATCGCAGTTCGCGTTAAAACAACATTGCACCGAACATTCAAAGCATCTGGTTTGTTTAAAAAAAAATTATGGATACAAAAATAGTTTTAAAATTTAAAGCCATTTTACGTTTGATCTCTAAAGCTATCGAACGCATTTTATGCAATGTCCTAAACTCCTAAAATTGTTAAAATTGAATTAAGAAGCAAGCGGAAAGCTGAATTTTTGCTTGAAAGTGCGAATAGCAGCTTATACGGTAAGTACAAATTTAATCAAGATATTGCTTTGTTATGTAAAACTAAAATATTTTTATAATAATTGATGTAAAAATAAAGTTACAAAGTATAAAACGTTATAAGTTCTTAATATTTATTAAAATATCGGACGACTTTAAAAAAAGTACTATGCATCACGATTGTAAAAATAAATTGTTTAACGATCATGTTCTACTGTTGTAGAAATGCTGTAAATTAAAGCAGTTTTCTTAAAATTGATTAAACCGCTTAATTAAAAAGGAGAAAGAAAAACTTAAATAACCTTAGGATATATATCTTGTCATACAACTTATTTTTACTTTTTTTTTAAATATCAAAGTTTGTTTTTAAATTCGATTATTCTTACCTAAAAACTATTTAAAATTTTATTTTGCGAAAACTTACATCTTGCATTATAATCTTTTTTTTTTATAAGTCTTTTAAATTTAATATTTATTTTATTCACATGCATTTGTGTTTCTTTTACTATCTTTTTGTATACTTTTTATTAAGTTGATTTGTCTTATTACTCTTCAAAGATTTTAGTTTATAATTTCAGTGATAATGGTATTTTTTAAACAATATTTACAATTAAAAATTTACTCATCTAACATTAAGCAAGAAGTTCTAAAATAGCTTTTATAATCTACTTTCTTTTAACTTAAATACTCAAAGAAATTCTTATAGAAGGGGCAGACGGACGAACAAAAAGTATAAGATAGGTAATTGATATCTTAAAAAAAACTAGAGATGTGTAACACTATATATCAATACGCTCATTTAAAAGTTATATATACATTATAAAGTATTTTCAATAACTTTCAAACCTAAAATGTTCTACGGCAGCTACTCCTTGCACATGCACAATATTGTAGAAAACTTTATTTTGACGTCCGACTAGTACAGGGCATGGGTGCCTACAATGGGGGGCAACGACAACGTTGAAATTTTAGGGGGGGGGGGGTTGAATTTTTTTATAAAAATTACGAAACTGCCAATCTTCATTTAAAAACTCAGCTAACTCTTATTCTTACTAATTATCTCCCCCCCCCCCCCGACGCAACACCGGGGGGGGGGGGGGGGGGGTTAGAAATTGCACTCTGGCGAATTTTTATTTGGTTTAAAATAAAACACAAAGTGGCAAGAAAATCAAAAGTGGCTCCAATTTTTGTATATTTTTTTTGCCTTCAAAGAGTATGAATGGGTAACCATAATTCGAAGCAACACCAGGAAAAAAAGGAGTTATAAATTATGTTCGATGGCGTCTACCATACCATACCAGACGAAGATTTCTGACAATTATTTCCAATAAACAATCCGATCACTGAAGTTTAAACACTCATAAATCTCACGCAGTTTATAAGTTTATAAAACATTTCGGTGAATTGATGACGTTTGCCAATGGTATCAATGAGATATTCCCGCCATATTTTGCAGCTGGCTCATAAATCTTTCGAACTTTGTTTAACAGTTTTACGAATTAATGACCTTCAGATAATATTTCTGACTTTTCCCGCCAAATTAGACTTGAAGCCAAAATAACTTAATGATTGCTTTAGAATCAGTAGAAAAATACTTGTCTTGTGTCAAATCTGTGGGATTTGTGCCAAATCTGCTGTATTTAGAAATCCGGCCCTGAGTTACCCCATTCGATGGTACTTAAAATATCATTTTACTATAAGGTTTTCTATATACACCGTAAAGATGTAGTTAGAGGCTACTTTGGTTAGGTACTCCATTAGGCCATATAAATAAAAAATCCTCACCATTTCTTTTTTTTTTTTTTTTGGGGGGGGGGGGGTAATAATTTTCTAGGGGGGGGGGGGGTGCGTCGTTAGCTCTGGGGGGGATCGGCACCTCTGGTACAGGGAACACGTGTATCAAATTTGAGGTCTATCTATTTTCGTTGTTCAGCAATACCTTTAAAACCAAAAAAGTTTGTAGCAGCTTCTACTTGCGCAATTTTCTCGAAAACCTTATTATGACGTTCAACAGGAACTAGGAACCCGTGTACTAAATTTGAAGTCCGTAGCTCTTTTATTTCGAACTGTAAAGTAGTTTCAGACAGACAGGCGGATCAATGTAAAAAAAAAAACCAATTTTTTAGAATGAGCACCCTCCAAAACGTGTAGCAAGCACAAAATCTTCATTTTGGATTATTGACCCCCATCGCAATAGTTTTATTACCTTATATTTTATATTAGGTGACTGAAAGTAATAACTTTAAAAATTGGACGGGTACAAAGGAAGTTGGGGGGGGGGGGGGGGGGTAGTAGGACGTACGGACAGAATCAAAATAACAGACGTACAGGCAGGTGGCCAAACACTATACATTGTAGTCATCTAATTTTTTACTTTCGAACCAAAAAAATAATTTTCAAAATAAGGCACTTTGGATCGGAAATTGAAAGGGATATGGACGGACGGACAAAGTGATGGACGGACAGGCAAACGATTAAAAAGTATAAAAGAGATCTGTAAAGTCCTATCTTCCAAACAGAAAAAGAATTTTGAAAATCGGAAGGTTAGTACAGAAATTATGAAACGGGTATGGACCAAAATTACCTCAAAAAAGTCACTTAGCACGTTCTTCCACTAAACGACTGCCAAAATCTGAAGCACTTCGGAGGAAGAACGTGCCAAGTGCAGGAGGCGTCAAGCGCGTTTTGTAAATTTCGTGTTATTAAATAAATTACGGTTAAGCCAAAAGCCACCAAGCATTTTGAAGAACCAAACTAAAATATCATGCAAAAAAAACTGATTTTGTGAATGACAGAAAAGTTGCAAACTAAAAACTTTGAAGCTCATTATCTCGTTTTCACCTTTTTCTCACTTAGCACGTTCTTCCACTAAGCTCTTCAGTTGTGTTTAACAGGTAAAAAGGCGACAAACACAGCATTAATTCTATATTAAACATTTACATGCTAAATTTGGCTAGTTTCATTTATTTTATTTCGAAAATTCAATAATTGTTACTTATCGTTTGCAAAAATTAATTTATATTTCAAAGAATAAATAGGTAATATTCTTCGCTTTTAAATAGAATGAAAACATTTCATATCAACATACAAAGAATCACGAGTGAAATAAATTGCATTCCCACTTATAATCTCCAGCTAAGCGTAAAGTTGTTTATAATGTAACGTTTATAAAAAAAATTCCAAGGAGATAATTTCATACACATTACGGGAATTGATTGAGATAATCATTTAAGTTTCCAAAGTTCCAGACAACAATTGAAGAGCTTAGTGGAAAAATTTGTTTTTTAAAAAAAAATCATTATCTATTCAGGGTTCTCACTTAATTCTTTTTTTAGTAATATTGGGCTTTAAAGAAATTTTTTTAAGGTCACTTAAATTTTTTAGGGCTACGCATAGGTATTATTAAAATATTTTTAAACATAAACCTCGACCTTCTAATATCTACAATTAAAATGCTTAGTGAACGTGTAAAAAGATGATAACGAGAAAATGAGTTTTAAAGTTTTTCGTTTGCACTTAGATACATTAAAAACGGCAAACAAAAGATAAAAACTATACTTACTTTAAAGTTTATGAAAAGGTTTAATCTTGTTACCTTTATAAAGGAATGAATGTCATGTTCATTGACACAAAAATTTCAATATTTTCAAAAATGTCACTTAGCACGTTTTTCCTCTAAGCTTTTCACTTATTTAAAGTTTATTTTTACGGTAGACTATATTAAACTCGTTACCGGGCTATCAGGTTTTCCAGCAACACACGCAATATTAAAAAATATATAAATTAAAAATAAATTAAAAAATAAATTTAAAAAACTACAAATAAAAAAAAATTAAAAAATTAAATTAAATACAAATTTAACAATTTAAAATTTTTATAAATTTACAAATTTTATTAAAATTTAAAATTTAAAGAATGGAGAAAATGTTAATTTAAATGGCATGCAGTGTAAATAAGTTTACACTTTTAAGCTTATTTGCTTTCTCCTCAGAGGGTAAAATAAATTTAAACCAAATCGTTAACTCTTTATATGCAAACGAAAGTTTGAATATCCGCTTGTTTACAAAGGAAGTTTCTAATTTATAAAAGTTTTACATGTTTGAATGTGTAACATTCAATAGTTTAACTTTTTGTAATTTTAGATGAATTTTTCGACTTACAACAAATTCATTCATTAATTAATTTTAGAGAATTTATATGTGAATGTGAAGGGGAAATTAAAAAATTATATAAAATATATATTAGTAAAACTATTCCTATCTTCTTAAACATTAATTTATGATAAATATTTTAACCCCTTCCTTCTCGCTCCCTTGAAAATGACGGGCTGAAACTGTTGGCTTTTCCTAGAATTTATACTTTTAACATATTTACGCTAAAAACATTAAAATTAAAAAATAGATGTTTTGTGCCCCCCCATACACACATTTTCATATAAATTTTCAGAGATAAAAAGGCACTTTGATGACTGTTCTCTTGAAAATTATCCAACAAATTTTCAACCTTTTTTTAAGCAAACATGAATGAATATCAACTTTACTCTTAGCGATTAGCACAAATGAAGAGCTGAGTGGAAGAACGTGCTAAGTGACATTTTTGAAAAAATTGAGATTTTTGTGTCAATGATCATGTTATTACCTGCTTTAAACATAACAGCTTTCAATTCTTTTGAAAACATTCGATTTCGTATATTTTTCGCATACGAAGTTGGTAGGTGCACGCGTTTTCGTCACTTTTTCATGAAGAACGTGCAAGGAGCCTTGGGCATTTCTTCCACCGAAATCGCCCGATTCCGAACGATCGTTTAGTGGAAGAACGTGCTAAGTGACACGTTTGCGGAAAATTCAGACTTTCGCTTGCATTAATAGCAAAACAAATGGTTCTTTTGTGGTTTTAATCAAAAAGAATTCAACAAAATGTAATTTATATTTCTTAATTAACTTTAATTATTAAATATAATCAATGAAATAAAATTTATAATGCGTAAAACTGGGTTTTACGCATTATAAATTTAGCAAAATAGGAAAAAAAATGCATTTTGATTTTAAATTTAAACGGAGTTAAATGTTTTAACATTTTATAAAATATCATCTACTTTGAATGTCGTCTGATTTTTATTGTAATAAACAAAACATAGCTAATTTAGCAGCGAACAGATGGTATAATTAAAACAAAGTTGCACCTGCTCTAGGGAGATCGCAGTTGGCATAAAACAACATTGCACCAAACATTCAAAGCATCTGGTTTGTTTAAAAAAATTAATTATGGGTACAAAAAACGTTTTAAAGCCATTTTACGTTTGATCTCTAAAGCTATCGAACGCATTTTGTGCAATGTCCTAAACTCCTAAAATTATTAAAATGGAATTAAGAAGCAAGCGGAAAGCTGAATTTTTGCTTGAAAGTGTGAATTGCAGCTTATACGGTAAGTACAAATTTAATCAAGAGTTTGCTTTGTTATGAAAAACTAAAATATTTTTATAATAATTGATGTTAAAATAAAGTAACAAAGTATAAAACGTTATAAGTTCTTAATATTTATTAAAATATCGATGACTTTAAAAAAGTACTATACATCACGATTGTAAAAATAAATTGTTTAAACGATCATGTTCTACTGTTGTAGAAATGCTGTAAATTAAAGTAGCTTTCTTAAAATTGATTAAACCCTTAATTGAAAAGGAGAAATGAAAACGTAAATAATCTTAGGATCTATATCTGGCCATACAACTTATTTTTACTACCAAAGTTTGTTTTTAAATTCAATTATTCTTATCTAAATACTATTTAAACATTTATTTTGCGAAAACTTACATCTTGCATTGTTATCTTTTTTTTAAATCTTTTAAATTTAATATTTATTTATTCACATGCATTTGTGTTTCTTGTACTATCTTTTTGTATACTTTTTATTAAGTTGATTTGTCTTATTATTCTTCAAAGTATTTAGTTTATAATTTCAGTGATAATGGTATTTTTTAAAAAAATATTTTCAATTAAAAACTTACTCATCTAACATTAAGCAAGAAGTTCTAAAATAACTTATATAACTTTCTTTTAACTTAAATACTCAAAGAAATCCTTATAGTAGGGACAAACGGACGAACAAAAAGCATAAGATAGGTGATTGATATCTTAAAAAAACCTAGGGATGAGTAACACTATGTATCAATACGCTCATTTAAAAGTTATATATACCTTATAAAGTATTTTCAATAACTGTCAAACCTAAAAAGTTCTATGGCAGCTACTTCTTGCATATGCACAATATTGTAGAAAACTTTATTTTGAGGTCCGACAAATACAGGGAACACGTGTATCAAATTTGAAGTCTGTATCTATTTCCGTTGTTCAGTAATACCTTTAAAACCCAAAAAAAAGTTTACAGCAGCCTCTACTTGCGCATGCGCAATTTTCTCTAAACCCCTATTATGACGTCCAAGAGGAACTAGGAACCCGTGTACTAAATTTGAAGTCCGTAGCTCTTTTATTTCGAACAGTAAAGTAGTTTCAGACAGACAGACGGATCAATGAAAAAACCCAATTTTTTAGAATGAGCACCCTCCAAAACGTGTAGAAAGCACAAAATCTTAATTTGGAATATTGACCCCCATCGCAATAGTTTTATTACCTTATATTTTATATTAGGTGATTGAAAGTAATAACTTTAAAAATTGGACGGGTACAAAGGAAGTTGGGGGGGGGGGGGGGGGGGGTAGTAGGACGTACGGACAGAAACAAAATAGCAGACGTACAGGCAGCTGGCCAAACACTATACATTGTAGTCATCTAATTTTTTTTTTACTTTCGAACCAAAAAAAGAATTTTCAAAATCAGGTACTTTGGATCGGAAATTGAAAGGGATATGGACGGACAGACAAAATGATGGACGGACAGGCAAACGATTAAAAAGTATAAAAGAGATCTGTGAAGTCCTATCTTCCAAACAGAAAAAGAATTTTGAAAATCGGAAGGTTAGTACAGAAATCATGAAACGTTTATGGATCAAATTTACCTAAAAAATGTCACTTAGCACGTTCTTCCACTAAGCGACTGGCCAAAATCTGAAGCACTTCGGAGGAAGAACGTGCCAAGTGCATGAGGTGCCAAGCGCGTTTTGTAAATGACGCGTTATGACGTAAATTACGGCTAAGCCAAAAGCCACCAAGCATTTTGAAGAACCAAACTAAAATATCATGCAAAAAAAACTGATTTTGTGAATGACAGAAAAGTTGCAAACTAAAAACTTTGAAGCTCATTATCTCGTTTTCACCTTTTTGTCACTAGCACGTTCTTCTACTAAGCTCTTCAAATATGTAAATTTTCCTGTATAAATAATAATTGATGTCAAACTTGACTTTTGGTAAACTTAACAGCTAAATTATATTTTGGAGAGAAAAAGAAAAAATACTCACTACGCAAGGACCAAGTTTTCATTTTTGACAGAGCCATCACGAACTTCATCAGGCTAATTTTGCACCCCCCACTCGCATCACTAGTCTCTAAACTCCTCATCATATGCGGGAGCAACCTCTTAAACTGGAAACTAACCTCAGACTTGGCTAAGTTATGAAACTCCTTCCAAGTAGGACTATCACCCTGCACTGTCTTGGGCTCCAGGACAGAACTATTTGCGACGCAGGACAATACCAGGACATAGAAAAGCACAGACCACATGTTTAAAGATTCGTTGGAAGAAGGTTTGGTTGAATGAAACTTCGCTTTAGAGCTGTACGAGTCGCTGGAAAGCTCAAGATGTGACCATTGGTGTCCAAACAAGAGAAAGCTGTCGGATTTTCTGCTATTTATGGAACGGGAGAAGGTCATGGTTGTGTGAGTTTTTCTTATTGCAGGTTCGAGAGTGTTTCTCAACCTTGAAAATTCCTCCTTTTAAGAGAGCGCTTTTCTCCAAGATGAAGTTTTATTCACTTGTATGGAAGTGATGGGTAAATATTTTTTTTATTGTAAAGCTTTTTTATTTAATTGGACGTGAAGAGTCTAGTTGCAAAAATCACATTCTCTAAAGTATAACTAAGATATGGGGCCCGGTCCGTTCATTGGCGACTACGTCCAATTGAATTTATGATCATAAGTGGCCAATTAATAGAGACTGGATCTTATCTTATTTATTAACCGGAAAATTTGAGTATTGCAACTATTAGGATTCTTTATTCGTTACAAAACTTTCATAAGGCACAATAATTAGCTTAGTTTAAATAAAGACTTGAATGCGCCAAAATGTTACGTTAAGATAAAATGGAAACGTTGCTTTATCGTGAAAAATTAGCTAAGAGGATGCGTTAAACTCTTAAATAAAATGATGGATTGATAAAGGATTTTATTTATAAAATAAAATCCCAACCGGATTCTTAGAATAAAAATTTATGACAACTTGATTCCCTTTAAATTATGCGTAGTTTTCACAACCTTCATTGAATTAAACTAATAATGTAAAAATAGTCGAAAAGATTTTCAAACACATTTTATGGCCTCTAATTCATACAATTTTAAACTGATGTACTTATAACTTTTGTAACAATTTAATTGCTAGTACCAGTTAAACATAATTACATAAAAACGATAATTGTTAAAAATCTTATTAAATCAGGTTCACATAACTAAACTAAAAAACTCCCCCCCTCAAAACTAATTAAAAATAAAACCGAAAAGAAAACTTCAAATTAATTATAACCAAACGTTAATTTATCCCTTATTGTTAAAGTTATAGCGTTCATTATAGTTCTCTTTCTCACGTGCTCTCTGCCTGTTTTACCTACAGTTATTCGTGTCAAAATAAATATTAAGTGTATCTAAGTGTTTTGTAAATTTTAGCGGTAAATGAATAACCTAAATTAATGCAAAAGAATTAAACAGCATATGAGAAGGAAAATAATAAAACTTATTTTGTAAGGAATGTTACTTCGAAGTTCGATTATTTTTAGAAGCAGCAATTCATACAAGTCCTCCCACGGCAAACTGACTTTTTGTTGCCCTTCACTCTTTCAAAAACCCAAAATTCTAAAAATTCTTCGAAAAGACAAAATCGTAACACTTTAAAACAATTTTTTTTCAAATAAAACTTGTTTGTTTTGCCGAGGCATTATTATAAATTATTACAAAATCCGTTTATATTTAAGCTACTTAAATAAGCAGTTATCACAGTGAAAGACTAATGGAAGAAACTGCAGAGAGCTTTTAATCATAATTTTCAGATATTCCTTAGCTTATTTCAATCGTGCCAAAACTGCTTATTCTTCAAACAATGTTTTGAATATTTGGATATGGGTTTTTAACATCTTTTAAATGGTGAATTCAATTTCCAATTTTACTATTTCCTCCAATTTAAAGTTTTGTTATATTAAGGGTTTTAATCTCGAATTATTTGTGGCTTAGTATAAGTACTTTTATTGAAAAAAAACACTTTTACAGTTAATGAATATTTTGTCTTAAAAACAATTATGATAAACTTATTTCTATTGTTTTGTTGCAAGCTACATTGCAACCAACTATTTAAATATTTTTTTAATTAAAATTTAAAAAAATTATGTCCATAAATACTTATATTAGTGTTGGAGCCGAGTATTTCAATTTTCACCTTATGAGTATTTTAAAACTTATGTATATCCTTCCCTCCAGAAAAAATACGGGCCGCAGCGTCCCCAAACTTTCTAAAAAATTAACATTTTGGCCTTTTTAACCCTTTATGTACTGAATTAAGATTTCATTTTAATTATTTGCCGTTGCACATTTTAAAGTTCTGTGCAATTAAAATATTTCGGTAAAAAAATATTTGGGACGCAAAATGCATTTCTTTTCGATTTTCCTCTATTTTATTTATAGTAACTACATTTCACTGAGTAACAAAAAAACTTGGGTGAATGAATGATTTACCCTTTTAGTCTGATGTTTTGAAACTGAATACTGCATCAATAAATACCCCCAACAACTACCATCTATTTTCCATTAAACCGTTCTAAAACCGTTCAAATTAAACAATGAGTTCCACCTTGCCTCGATTTTAAGGACAGCCGCATTATAAGGGATACTTATAATTACCGTTGGTAGACAAAGAGTGAATGAAAATGTTTGCCGGAAAATGTAAACGGCATTTTGGCCGTTAGAGATTGTTTACCAATCACTCTAAAATTATCGATTGCCGGTTATTTTCTTTTCCATCGGCTGATTGACGAAAAAAATCATATCCAAAGTCGGTCATTTCGTGGGAAGTCAAATTAAAAATACGATTTCACCGTGAACCTTCCCGAATTTTTTTTTATAAATATGTATTGTTAATTTTTGGCTTAAAAACACTTGTGCTATTCTACCTTAAACATAAAACTCCATTTTTTGTTTATGGCAGATGTTAGAAATTTTTTTTTTAGTTTCAATTACAAAAACACAAGTTAAAATTAACTCGGAAACAAAAACAAAAATCCGAATTAGTTTGTTTATATGTTTTCGTTACTATTATGAAATATTTTGCAAAAATTTGTTTTGAATTTTATTGTATGCACCAATTTCTTAAAATTTGTTTAGTTTAATAGCTTTGTGTTAAGTATATTTTGATTTTAAATTTTGTTTTCAAATGAAATAAACGTTAAATTTATTTTTAAAGTATTCTTTTTTTATAATTAAATTGAAAATTAGAAACTTATCGTTTAATTTCTGCACAACAATCAGGTGATTCAAGTAATCTAAGTAGTTAAATGCTCAATGAAAACGAATTGTTTCATTGAATTAATTAATCGAATTGTTTCCCATTTATTGCACTTTTTTTATTTAAAAAATAAAAAATAATTATCAATTACATAATACGCAAATCAGTAATGCATAATAAAAACTAATTAAAGTTCATAATTAAATTGTAAAAAACTATTTACTACTACAAAATTAAAAATAATTTTAATTGAAAATTAACTAAATAATTATAATTAAAACAATTAAAAAATTATCCCCCCCCCCCCCCTTAATTTTTTCTAGTTGCGCCCAGCTGCATCTTTGTATTGAGTTTTCGAAATCCCATCGAGCCTATAGAGATATTATAGGTTAGGTTCAACATATGAACATATTTGTTTACGCCGGCTTATTTCTTATGGAGGAATAAACTTCTAATGCAAGTTAAGATGGGTTTTAATTTAAATATGATTTATTATTAATGATTATTTAATTAAATGCGTTTATTAACTACCAATGTATTTAATTAAATAAGTTCTAGTGATATGTTAAATAATACTAATATTTAAGTCTTAATCAATATATACTTAATGACGAATGCACATAGTTGAATTTTGTTGGCGATTTTTATTATTACCAATTATTTTCTTTATTAAAGTTTCTGATATCCTAGAGAGGATTACGTTGCGAACTAATAATTATTACGAGCAGTTGTGGTTGGTTGCTAAATTTTTTCAGAAAGAATTTTTTTTATAAAAAAACGAGAACCTACTCTGATTCGCATTTAAACATTGATTTTCATTAAAAATAAATCGAATGAATGCAATATGCCAAATGAACTTTATTAATTGGATTACCAATTGTATACATGTACAAGTGGCAAAATTAGAACAATTTTAGACGTTATTTTTTAAAACTATTTACTGGTTCAATGTAAAAAAAAAGTCCTGACTTTAAAAAAGGCTGAATAATTTAAAAGGATGTTAGAAAGGTATGACCTCAGATACCCAAATTTCATACTTTTTTTTTCGCCTGTCTGTTCGTCCGGAAGGACATCTGTACTGTCTGTCGGCGAATTTCCCATTGAATCCACAGGATTGAAATTATTTTTTGGTCATTTAAATCGTTGTTGCTAATTCACAAATAGCATGAGAAACTTTATTTAATATCAATTAATAAAAGTAAAATCATTTTTTTTATAAATAAGTTTGGATTGACGTCTTAAAATGTAGCGCAATGTGATACTTTGATTGTTCAGTAGTTGTTTACAAAGCGGCATTGATCTATACGCATAAAACTGCACCAGGACACTTGATAATAACAATTTCTTTGTATACCACATATTTTTCAATACTATTTCTAACATTAGTGAAAATGTTGAATTAAAGCCCCCTTATATTTCCAAAAATTACTACTTTGACATTGTTATTGTTACTATACAACTTATTTATCTACTAAAAAAACACATCTGGAAAATCATGATATCAAGGATATATTCAAATGCTATTACATACATATTCTGTGCATTGAACTACGCATTATTACATTACAATCTACTTAAACTGCTCGGAAAATCACAATTCCGTGATGTCACTCTAGGTGGAACGCGAGATGAAACTTTGGTGGAACGTTACTCCGGGTTTTTACGGGTTTCTCCGGGTACTTCCACCAATGTCCCACCAGATTTTTACAGTGTGCACAGAAAACCTTAAAATAAAGATTTATTTTAAGTACTTATTATATTTACTTGGACACTTGTAAACCCAGCGCTAGTGAAAAAGTATTCTAATTTCTTTTCATACAAAAAAAAAAGATTGCAAGTTACTATTTCCATACAAATAGTATCTATACCAGTGTTATGAAGTGCATTAAACCCAAATCTTAGTGATTGGGGAGGTCTTGTAAGACAATTCCAGGAATATTTAACGAAACAAACAATATTTTACCGTTGGTAATTTAACTCTTATAGTAAAGATAAATTCTTCCCACTTAAAATCATTTGAATTTTTTTATCACTGGATAAAAGACATTAAGGTATTTTCTGTCTGAAGAAATAATAAGGTTAATACTACAAAAAAAATTTCCATGGTAATGGAAATTTGCTGGAACAAATATTCACACAACTACATTCAAAGTTGCTAGCAATAATAAACTTCAGAACCTGACAAACAAACCTCGAACTTTAAAGGATCGTTAAAAATACATTGATAAAAAAAACACTTATTACAATTACAAAGGGTTATAATAACGTATATGAATTCAGAATCGTATGATGAAAAAGGTTGTCACTTACATTTCGCTACCGTTTTCGTCCACTAATTCCTAGTTAATAGTTTTTGAAGGTAACTTGAGATGACCTCATAAGCGAAACAGGTAGGTTAAAGGGTTCTTCACCTCGATATTTCTTTGAAATATTGATATCGGCCAAGGGGAGTCTTCGTAATCACATGTTTTGGATATTTATATTTAGACGGCTACAATAACAACAGTTAATTTGCACCTTCAATACTCTTTGTTTTAGAATGTTCGCTAATGAAAAATGTTGCATGTTTGACCAATGTATTTTTAAGCAGGTTTATGAAATTTCAATTTTTATAAAACTAAAATAGTAGAAATAAAATTAGTTTAAAGTAATTTTAGTCCTGTACAGTTTTAACAAGAAGTTCATAAAGAACTAAAATAGCCTACTTTCCTGTTACTTAAATACTTACTAAAGTTCTAATCGGGAAAAAACTAGGTTCTTACAGTAAATATCATCAACAGCCGTTTCTACACAAGATTTATACAGATTAGAAAAAAAAAATCGAAACACAGCATCCAGCTAATAATTTAAACTTCTAAAAGCCAAAATCAACGATTTTCCTTAATATTATTTCGCAAATTAATTAAATATTATTTATCGTCTGCTCGCGATTTATTTGTAGTTCGAAGAATAATTAAATATTTATTAATAACAAAAGTAATGAAACTCCAAACTGCATTAAAAAAATAAGAAATGTAAATTAAAACTAAGCATAATTGTATGCAAAAGTATGCCTTGCCGCTTTCTTGTTAGATAATTAATGAACAATCAAAGAATCAAATTGTGCTACATTTTATGACGTCATTCCAAACTGATTCATGAAAATATTATTTTGCTTCAATATATTTAAATAAATAAAGTTTCTCATGTCATTGTTGATTTGGCAACAGTGATTTAAATGACTCAAAATTGAATTTCAATGCTAATTCAATGGGAAATTCGCCGACAGATAGTAGATTTATGTCCGTCCGGACGTACAGACAGACAGACGGACAAAAAGTATGAAAGTTGGGTATCTGAGGTCATAGCTTTCTAACAAAAAAAGAATTTTTAAGATCCGATGATTAGAACCGATTTTGGAAGGGGGGTACAGACAGACAGACAAACGGACAGACAGGCGGACAGACAGACGGACAGACATACGAACAGACAGACATACATACGAACAGACAGACAGATGGACAGACAGACAGTTGGACATCAACCGCATTTCAATACCTACAGTGATTTAAATGACTCAAAATTGAATTTCAATGCTAATTCAATGGGAAATTCGCCGACAGATAGTAGATTTATGTCCGTCCGGACGTACAGACAGACGGACAAAAAGTATGAAAGTTGGGTATCTGAGGTCATAGCTTTCTAACAAAAAAAGAATTTTTAAGATCCGATGATTAGAACCGATTTTGGAAGGGGGGTACGGACAGACGGACAGACGGACATCGACCGCATGTCAATACCTACTTTTTCATTTTTTTAATTCTTTCGAATTAAAAAAAGAAAAGTAGGCTAAATAATCTGCAAGATTAAAACTAATGTTTTTCAAAAACATTTTTATGAATTTTGCCTCGTGGTAGAAAACTATTAGGCCAGTTTTTATAATTTCCATTGCGTTATTGTGACCAGAGCTATTAATGCTGCATGGGGTGTTTTACACCCCAAGGATTTTTTTTTAGCAGAAAATGTAGCAGATATTTTTACTTCAAATAAATTGGGTGTTTCCATTGGATTTTGTTTAAGTCGGGGAACGTTTTAATACGCAGACGACCCTTTGTGCAAGTTTTTATACCAAAAATCTAATCTACACTTTTATTTGAAAAATGACATCTCGCTCATTTGCTTGTGTCCCCGTCCCCTCAGTGTCTTGGAGAACATCGACCTCGTTAAATACGCTGTAATATAAACAAACCAACTTGCCTACTACCCCTACTATTTGAAAGGCTGCTAATTTTAGGTGTACAGATTTCAAACCGGAGTTAATGGATTTTTTTTATTGAATATAACCACATGGTACGCATGAACGTGCGTGTTTTAAATTGCACCCTTTTACAAGGTTTTGCATTTTGAAACTTAGGTGCAAAGAGAATTTAAATACAAAAATAATGTTACTATATTTAATTTATTTTCAGATTTAGCGCTTAGGTCCATAATAAACATACATATGGATCTTTTTTAGTAACATAACTTTCGCTAACGTAGTCACTAAAGACGTAGCGCAATATTTTCAAAGTTATGACTTTGCAATTTTTTTTTTTTGAAAATTGGTCAAACATGGGCAGGATTTTTTTGGTGAAATTGTTTCTAGACATAATGTCTTATAATATCCAGGTTGAAAATCAACTCGACCTTGCCCGACACATTTTCATAAAGCTCTTTAAATTTTAATTTTCACATTAAAATGGTTTAAAAATAATATATATATATTTTAAATATATATTTTTCTACAAAATTTAGGGCATTCTGAATAGTTTACATTAAAAAAAAAAGATATGACAGTTATTTCTAATGTGGACAAGAAAGATTTTAAATTTGTGCACTTATAAGTTTAGTTTTGGTAAATTTTAATTATCGTCGCACTAGAGCTACACGAGGGCTATTGGCGACGGGCGTCGTATTTTAGAACCACAATCAAGTGACGTGTGCACTTATAAAGTCACAAACAATTAAATACTACATGAAACAAAATAGCTAAAATTCATGAAAAAATTGAGCCTCGCTGCATAAAAAACTGTCTTTGAACTTTTGAAGAATATAAATATGATTTGTGTTTCGGAAATTCACGAACATGAATGTACTGGTTAATATGCTAATATAAATTACTAATTTCAAAATTGTAGCTCAAAAATTTTTTTAAAACCTTTTTGGCCAGGATTTGGACCCAAATACTCCACTGTGTGACGTAAGCAAAACCCCATTGTTTAGACTATTTTAATTACTTCCCCTTAAATAAGCTGCAGTAATTAGAAGTCAAATGCATTCAACTGACTATTATAAGCTTTATAATTAAATGTAGGGATTATACGGCGCTTTATTCGTACCTAAATAAGTCGTTTCGATTAAATTCTGATCTTGTTATTACCGTTAAATGATTCGATTTAATCTACAGCTTAAGATCATACCGGCGGATATTTCATGATAATGGTCGAATAAGGACGTTAAATATCTTTTTAATGATTATTTTACTCTTTGCTTTAAATTGATAATTTAACGTACGTTATCGTTTTAAAACCTTCCGCACCAGAACTACAGTAGATCCACGTTCGTCACGAATTAACCCGATAATTTCTTAACATGTAGTTACAGTACGCGTACTTTATAAAGCACTTTAATCCTCTGGGGGATAAAGTTAAAAAAATTACATGCGTTTGTTTGTGAACCTGAGATTTAGTTGACTGGTTTAAACGTCTGTATCCGGCAGAGGGTTTATTAGTTAAATTCTTCAAATCTGTTATTTTCACATCAACGTGCATATTTGATCCATGAGGCTTAATATTGCAAACCACAATTAGTTTTCGAAATTGTTTGGATGTAAAAATTATGTACAAATTCGTACTTACTATGAACAGCCCATCCTTCCCACTTTGTCAGAGCAAGCAAACCTTGAATTAGCGAATTTTTGCATCCTTTGGAAGCATTCACTTTGTCAGATATTTTATGCAACTGACTAATTCGGTGGCCATTCAGGATACCTCCCACCGCCTGCTGGAACTTTTTCTGCAGGGAAGGCCACTTTAGGGGGTCTTCTGTTAACTTGTTAGAATTCGCTTTCAAAGCATAAGCTTCAAGTACGCAGCTGATTAAAACAACAAGAATTAGCTTGAGAAGCTTGTCAGCAAACATGTCAGAAGTTTGATAACTACTGAAAATTATGTTTTCAGAAGTTTGAAATCCCCTTTAAAGACTTCTTCTAGTGGTAGACTGTGCGTTTGCTACTTTAAGTTGACCAAAGACTATACGAGTGGTTGTCTAAGTCAAATGGGTTTAGCGCAACGTCTTCTCGTATTTCCAAAACCAACTATGATAGAATAACTGGAGCAGCCAAGTCGGCAAGCACATATAGCATATATCATACATTACTACTACTACTACAATAAATGGATAATGGCGCAATTTATTTGAATAAATATTTTTTATGTCATTGCATTGATAGTAAAATGTCAATGTAATAATATCTGAATTATAGAGGTATATAAATCTGAATCATAGAGCATCTCTATGATCTGAATCCTAGTCGTCACTTGACTGTGGTTCTGTATTTATGACGTCCGTCGCCAATAGCCCTCTTGTAGCTCTAGTGCGACGATTTTCAAACTAACCTAACCTGAATCCTAGTGGCTGAGTTAATATCGCTTCGCTATAGCTCTACCATGCTATAAGGTCTTACTTTCGATCCTCTATTGGGCTGGCACTCTTTCTTTCAGTTGGTAGGTAAAATGCTTAATGCAAGCTAGTTTGGGACAAAACAATGAGGTTTTTGCATCAGTAAAGATGAAGCTAATTGGCCGATTTATCATATTTTTTGCTACCGTTTACCTTAAAACATCGATCAAACCACTGACGTTAGATCAATCTTTGAAGCTAAAAATAGAGTGGGGACTCAGAAAATTTTATAATTTTCTGAAATTTTGGGGGTTTACAGCATTTGGCATAATAGAAACTAAAACTTAAGGGCCCTAGGCCCGGGCCTTATAGTTGATCGGGATATGACTGTGGTTCTAAATTGGGACGCCCGTATCCAATAGCCTTCTAGTGTAGCTCTGCTCTAGTGCCATGATAATTCAACTTAACCATAAACCTTTCACTTTTGAGAAAAGGGAAACTCAGAATAGTTCGTTTTCGGTTCATTGTCTAGGAATGAGGAAACAAAACTACCGAAAAAAAATTCTCTATAATCGATCTCGATAAATTGGTCGTTTTCGATTTGTCGAGGAATGAGCAAAAATTTTTGATAAAAGTTTTCGATTCAGCAAGAGATCAGGCCCCGTGGGCCAGCACCATTTTCGTTCCATAATATCCTTGTCCTTATTCTGAGTTAAATGGCTATAATAGCGTATAATATGTAGCTTTAGTATGTATCTTATTCCATTTTCAGATAATCATCCAATATGTTCTTTACCCCCTCTCAATTTCCGTACAATATAAAACAATGTCAGTTATTTGGAAAAGTGTAGGAAGAAAAGTCTTGACGTTACATAACTCTATGCGTTACACTTTATCCGATTTTAAATTATCTTAATAATTTACCTGCAGTTAAATATACGAATATTCCGCAATGCAGCAATTTAAGAACATCTTCATATATTTTCAAGTAAAACGTATTGAAATTCAATTCAATATTTTTCTACGTAACAATTTACCTACAGTTCTATTTACCCAACCCTTATTTTATTACCCAACACTTCATTACATTACATAAGTGACTACACTTTAAACAGCAGGTATGCTTAGGAGAAGCAGTTTTCACTTTGATAATGGCAGGACCGTAACCTTCAGAAACACAGTTGAGTGGGTGGACAAAGGAAAGATGGAGATGCCGCCGGGCAAAAACCAATACCAAAACCTGTTCGCCAAGTGAAGCCATCGATCGCTTCATAGTAAGCCCAAACAAATGCTCTCGGCGAAGTATTTGACGTTATTTTACAGTGAAGGACTCCAATTATCAGAAGCAATTGGGACCTAATTACATTCGGTATAATAGGAAATTCCGATAATTGGAGTTAATCGGGAAAAAATGTGTATTTTATTCAATTACTCAATGTATTGTTGGGCTGTACTGTACAATGATGTAGTTCTAGTTTTGGTCGCTATCAACCCAACCAAATCAAAATTGTAAGGTAACGTTTGCAGTTTGAGTTATAGTTTTTTGTAATAGTTTTTTAATTCAATTTTCGATGGAAGCAGGCCGGTCGGTCGGGTGGAATTTATTCGGACATTTGGATAATCAGCATCGCTTCAGATAATTGGAGTTCTACTGTATAGGCTTACAGCATCGACTGACGTTTTATGACTTTATCATAAAAACTAGAATGTGAATATTTCTTATGATGTCACGCTCTCCGGAACTGCGATTTCATTGGTTGTTTTGTTTTCTTTAACAAAGTGTTGAAACAAGCCCATAACTACACACTTTTTTTTTACTACGTGAGGGAAATTACTGCCATCTTGTTTAAATTCAGATCTCGTGCTACAGTCTACAACTGCGATATCTATGACAACTGCGCAAGCTGTCATTTAAATTTTATTTTTAATGAACTCTTTTCAAAGAACTGAACGCTTCAGAATGAAGTAACGTTGAGTGTGCGGTTTGTTCGGGCTTACTAGGGTTACTTGGCGACTTTCTGGCGGCTTCACTTAGTTCCGCGCCAAGCATCTCCATCCTTTTCTTAACTCCATTGGATGGACTTTTGAAAAACTTTCATTTGAATTAAGGTATTAGCGAGTGTTTACTTTTTCTGTTAATATGAAAGATTAAGTATGCATAGCTAAGAGGAAAAAAGAATAAACGCATTTGTTCATGGTGAGTTAAAAAGTTGTTTTTTGTAATTACTGCAGGATTATTTTGAACAAAAAAGAAAACGAATTTCTGTCAACAGAGGTAACTTTGACATGATAATTTCAAATAGTGCTAATAAAAAAATAAGAGAAAGCTTTTAAAAATTGCGGATGTGAAATTTACCTATTTACAAAATGCATGCCTAAAATTTGAAGCTTGGAATATAGTGTTGAGATTCAAACAAGTAGGTTTGTAACAGAATCTGTCACTTAACTCGCTTCCACATATTTGTGTTTAACAGGAAAAATGCGCCAAACACAACATTAATTCTATATTTAACATTTACAAGCTAAATTTGGCTAGTTTCATTTATTTTATTTCGAAAATTCAATAATTATTACTTATCGCTTGCAAAAATTAATTTATATTTTAAAGAATAAATATGTCATATTCCCCGCTTTTAAATAGAATGAAAACATTTCATATCAACATACAAGGATTCCGTAGTGAAATATATTTGACGTCATTTCAAACTGATCGATGTCGCAAAAATAAATTTATTTTAATTTATTGTCTAAAAGAATTAAAGTTTCTCGAGCGATTGTTGCGAATGGCAAATGTGATTTAATTCTAATAAAAACAGGGCCTTTAGCTATTTGTAATTCAAAGTTTTAACCGCCAAAATTAACTATTTTCATTAATCTTCTTTCTCAGATTCAATAATTAGACTTTATCGTTTGCTAAATTTGTTTGAAGTTTGAAGAATAATGATGTAATCTTTTTTAATAAATATTTTTGTCGCCGCAATTTCCCATTTACATTTCTTTCGAAAATTCACTTATTTATAGTTTGTTAAATTAATTTACAGTTCAAAAAATATATAATTTGTACAATTGATGCTTTAAAAATAAAAGCGAACCTTAGCATATTTTTTTTATGCCAAGTTAGAATTCTCTATGCATCTTTCTTCATACATATATATAGAACCATTAGAAGAACTCTATTGTGATAATACAACAATCCAAACCGAATTATATCACATAAATAAATATTTTTTCAAAAGTGTATTTTTATTTTAACAAAAGTTTCTCGTACGTTTAACGAAATGGCAACAGTGAAAATATTGAATAAAAATGGAATTTGCATGTTATTTCAATGTAGATTAAATTTTTAGTTATTTAAATTTTAAATAAGCTTCTAGTTTAATTTTTTAAATGAAATTCGGCATGTAGCCTAATATGATTTTTTGCTTCAAAATGACGTATCCCACTTGTCTGTGGGACTTGTGGATGACAACAGTGAAAATATGAATAAAAATAGAATTTGCATGTTATTTCAATGTAGATAAAAAAAATTTAGTTATTTAAATTTTAAATAAACTTCTAATTTAAATTTTTTAATGAAATTTGTAATGTAGCCTAATATGATTTTTTGCTTTAAAATGACGTATCCCACTTGTCTGTGGGACTTGTGGTTCTTTCTGTGAAAGTGGGTGACAGACGGACAGACAGACGGACTGAACGATTATAAAACCTTCCACTTTTTACGTTATAAACGTAGTGTGGAAGCTAAAAACGAAAGATAAAAATTGGATCAATAGCTATATAACCGTTTACATTTTATGGGTTATGAGTATTAATTTTCAAAATGCAATATAATAAAGAATTTAGAGAAGTAAATTTTAAATTTAAAGTTGAATCTTAAAAACACTCTTTCATTTTACGAAATTGTGTCAACTTGTTTTTACTATACATATAATTTTAATTTAAACTTTCGTCACATTACTAAAAAAAAGAATTCGGAAAAAATTCTATAGTATGCATAAATACTTACTGCAATACTCTACTGCACTCCTAAATTGAATAAAATTGTAAAATGTATCATGTATATTATGCACTAGCAAATAAATACCCGTTCTCCGTACGGACTTTTAAAAAAGAGTTGTAATCCGATCCAAGTATACGTACAGCTGGGGAAAAAAAACGATCCGCCCCTTATAGTTTCTTGGCTAATACTGATCAAGCGATTTTGAGAAAGGTGTCATTTTTCAGAAATAAAGAAGTAAGAAATGTATTATCGGCAATAAAAATTGTATAAAAGGTCGTCTACATATTAAAATGAGTACCAACTTTGAAAATTCCAATGGCAACACCCAATTTTTTTTACATAAAAATTGTTTAGCACCTACGAAATACCCCAGGTATAAAAGAAAGGCAAAAATTATACCTTTCATGAAATTCCCTGATCAATAGAGGCCAAGAAACAAGGGGTGGATCGTCCCCCCCCCCCCCCTCAGCTGTACCATTTAATCCATTATAGGATAATAAATTCATGTTATTGTTCCCGCTTAATATAAAGTATAAAATCCTGTTACTTATATTACCTTAAAAAATCTAAAATAAAAAATACGCTATAAAATGCACGCATAAAAGTCATTGTAATTTCCCTCATAAACATATAAAACATTTTAGCTCATTTGGCGCGTTTTTGGTAACTATTTGGCGAGAAAAGAAATATAGCTACAAACACACTTATTATACAGCTCTAGAACGATGACCTTCGAACAGCAAACCAGCTTAAAAATTAAACAACAACAACATTTTGCTCATTTGGCGCGTTAGGTAAGAATTTGGCAACGTATTTGGCGAAAAAACGAAAACATAAAACCCTAATATGCAGCTTTAGTACGATGGCCTTAAACAACCATCATAGTTAAAATTCACGGAAATAGCTTAAATATGCATATTTGCAATCAACAGAACCATCAGTAGGCACGTTTACATGAGCCACGGGGCCCGGATGGCCTAGTGGTTTGGATCGCAGACCATTAAGCTAGCAGTCTGTGCGCTGTAACGGGTGTTGGTTCGATTCCCGCCTTCGCCCTGAGTGTACTTCCTTTCTCTGTGTCAGTAAAAATTCTTTCTGTGACTGTCTTACTTGACGAAGGCTTATAAGCGGGTCTCTGATCAAGCATACAAGCCGGAATATATATGTACCCTACCCTACCCTACCCTACATGAGCCATCGAATCCATGGAATGCCAAACCCTCCATTAGGGGAAAAGGTGGTCGAGTAGGATTTCTTACCCAAACTTCGCAATCAACCCCCTTTCGTAAAATAAGGCGTTTACATGGGAACCGGGGGTTGATGACGCAGAAGCGCGGGACATCTGACATTTTTTGACAACTACACTTGAGTAATGTATTAATTGTGACTCGTATATTTAGCTAGCAATACTTTTCTATAAAACCTTCATTTCATAATAATTAGCAATATTTTGATGAGCTACACCACACACGTTCCGAATTCTAGAAGGCCCTGGATTGACGAATCCACAGACAAGAAGTCGAAGTAGAAGTATAAGTGGCGGAAACCATGGAATGAAACGCAAACCCTCCTTGATTGGAGGGTTTGCGAAACCCCTCAATGAACCCTGCAATTACCGGTTGTGCCGGGGCAAAAAATCCCCAAGAGGGAAAAATTGCGGAGTTTGCTCTTCATTCCATGGATTCGATGGCTCGTGTAAACGCGCCTAATGAAGAAATCGGTGTAGTTTTTTCGGAGAATTCGAATTTTCTCTAAAAATAAAACATTTTGAAACCTGAAAGTTCAAAAATCATAATCTAAGTATGAACTACGCATTTGTGCCAAGTTACGAGTCAAACAGATGCATAGTTTAAGAGTCTAAGGAGCATACACCACACATACAAACAAAACTTCATTTTAGCCTCCACACTACGTTTATAACGTAAAAAGTGGAAGGTATTATAATCGTCAGTCCGTTTGTCTGTCACCCACTTTCATAGAACGAACCGCAAGTCGCATAAACAAGTGGGATACGTCATTATGAAGCAAAAAATCAGGCTATCTTACATCCCAAATTTTTTTTTAAAAATTTCAATTAGAAGTATATTTAAAATTTAAATAACTAAAAGTTTAATCTACATTGAAATAACATGCAAATTCCATTTTCATTCAATATTTTCACTGTTGCCATTTCGTCAAACGTACGAGAACCTTTATTTAAAATAAAAATAAAACTCTTGAAATATATTTATTTATGTGATATGATTAAGTTTGGTTTGATGTCATCACAATAGAGTACTTTTGATGGTTCATTATATATGTATGAGGAAAGATGCATAGCGAATTCTCACTTTGATTAAAAAATATGCAAAAGTTCGCTTTTATTTTTATTTAATATTATTAAATCATCAATTATTCTTCTCTTTTTCGAAAGAAAATTAATGAACATGGGAAATTGTGGCGACTAAAAGATATTTATTAAAAAATAAATTGCATCATTGTTCTTCGAATTTCAAACAAATTTAGCAAACGATAATGAGTAATTATTAATTAGCGAAAGAAGGTTAATGAAAATAGTTAATTTTGGCGTTTAAAAGTTTGAATTAGAAATAAATTATTAGCTAAAAGCCCTGTTTGGCGATTTTTTTTTGAGCTGATTTTTTTTTTTTTTGAGCACAAATATTGTGTGGAAGCGGTTTTTTGTGACAGATTCTGTAACAAATCTACTTATTTATTATTATACATTAAGGAAAATTCACAGTCCTTGTACGAATATCAGTAACTATCCTTTAGATGGTTAAGGTTAAATAATAAAAAAATATTTTCAGAATACTAATTTACAAAAGATTCATATTCAAGCATAACTTGCTTTCACTGTTTGAAAAAGAACTAGAATAAATTATAAAATTCAGGGTTTATAGCTATACATACCTGAGTCTTTTTTAGAATTGAACACTTAAATGTTAAACGGCAAATTTATTATTCACACTTAACTTTTATATGAATGCGTAGGAATTATAAACACAATGTATTGCAACCTTGATTTCAGGTGGGCTGTTTTCTTGATTCTTCCCACTTTTAATATTTGTCTTCCAACTTTACGATCCGTAAAACTATTTATTTGAGTTTTCTTCAAGATTACATGTTAAGTTAAGGGGTGATGAGCCTGCTGGACCGCGGGTCTCCAAAGCAAAGTACCTCAATGTTAATCCAATGAAGAAAATAATATTTTCTAAGGCTAATTTCCCCGGCTGAAGAATATTTTTACACAGGGTTTTTTTGTGTGATAAATGTATAGCTGACAAACAGGTCCCGACATTTTCACTTTTTGAAATTGGTTCGAATATTTTTTTCTAAATTTTGAATATATAATTTTACACAAAATATTCGAAGCAATTTCCAAAAGTGGGATTATAGAGACCTGTAAGTTATCAAAATTTATCTTGGAGTGGATTCAGTCAGACAGAAAGACGGCGGACCAATGTTAAAAAAAACTACATCAGTACCATTTAAAACGTATAGAAAACACAAAATCGGATGAGATAATTGAAATTAAGCAATAAAACATGCATTGTTCTGAGAAGATATTTTACACAGATTTTTCATCTATTCTCAAGTGCGCATTCATTTTTAACTATAAAGATTAAATTATCGAATTATCAGATATGCAATTCCATTTTATCCTTTATATGCATTCAGAATATTTTTTAACAAAAAATATCAACACTGATAAGTGACTGAAAGAGTTGAAAATAAGTCAGATAAAAGTGGAAATGAGTTTATATAATATAACCCCTGTTATAGCGTTTTCCAAGGGGCCGTGATGTTTAAAACTTTAAAGCGAGTAACGTTATAAACAATTAAGTACCAAGTGTAATAAATCATGAAAAATACGTATTATGTGCACGTATTATAAATTATAGTGATCAAATAAAATATACTGAATATATAAATTGTTTTAATTCTATGTGCTATTAGTACTTAGTAGTACGACCCAGTGGCTTAGTGGTAGTGATTCGCATTGCCATGCCACAGGTCTGGGGATCGAGAACCGGATTGGGCGCGAGGTTGGCTCATCCTTTCATCTCGTAAGTGGGTCAATAAAATGACCAAGCATGCTTGGGAACTAAACCCAGGGGGTTCCGCGTGAGGTTGACCACCTAACCGGGACATATGCCTAGCACAACAGAACCCTTTATACCTTTATAACGTAACCTTTATAACCTTTATAACGTGAGCTGAAATGGGCACGACAGGCCTTGGCCCACTAACGGGATGTTGCGCCGATGAGTTTTTTTTTTAAAAACTATTAGTAGTAGTTTAATTTCTCTTTCTTCAGTCAATAATTATTTTAGGAGGGAAATAAAATTCAAATTTGGTTACTTATCGCATCTTTTGGCGAATAAAATATGCCTTTGCCTTTTGCCAAAAAAATGCCTTTTGAGTACCATATAAACGGATACTTTTAGCGTTATAACCGAAGTATTAATAAAAAAATTGTCGTTATAAGCAAGATTTTATAATATTAAGGTATATGGGCAATTCAAGGGACCCATTTAAGGCATTATAAACGAATAGTCGTTGTAAACGAGTTAGCGTTGTAACAAAGCTTTATTGCAGTATCATTTCTTTTAAAATAATAATCATTTCATCTTATCGAACTTTGATGATTGCGCTGTTTTTGAACACAGTAGCAGCCTTTAATCTATCAGTTGGAAATTAAAAAAAAATATTATTGGTTCAAACGCAAGCAACTATATTCTTATCCTTTCACAATCTTGCGATAAGCTTTCATTATATAAACCTCACCTTGGGAAAGGGACAGTTATCTTTAACACTTTGGTGGTCGCGTCAACAGTGCTTGATCGAACACCAGTCTATTTTAGTCCTCCTAAAAAGAATTAATCGTTGAGTTTTATTCTAAAAGTAAAAATCTTCTGCAAAGATGTCTTCTTCCAAAAGCCAGATCCGTCAGAACTTCCATGATGAGTCCGAGGGTGGCGTCAACAAGCAGATCAACATGGAGCTGTATGCGTCCTACGTGTACGCAGCCATGGTGAGTGACGTCATTTTGAGAAAATAATGCCGTTATATGGTATAAATGTAACTACAAGATGAAATAGGTGATGTTACTTTCAAAGCATTAGATCAAAGAATGTTAACCCAGTTATGTCCAGTAGCTGAAAGAGAGGACGCTTATTGCTTGTTTTAGGTTTGTTTAAATAAACAAAATGTAAGACTCATAGACCTTAAAAATTCAATTAGGGCAAATTAAGTTACACGAAAAACGAAAATTATTTTTTTAATGAAATTAAATAAAGGTATTCACAAATGGGGCAGGATGGGTTGACTTGGATAGCACATTGGTATCACATTCCGTTATTGAAATGTATTTCTTACCGTACAGTAACATGTTACTATTATATTGTTGATGATTGTGGATAAACATTCTAAACTATTGTACGGTTCGAAGATTCTGACCGATGACATAATAGGTAGTGGAGATCAAGTCTATTTTAAAAAAATTATAGATCACACGGAACATGGACAGACAAATGACTATGCGTCATTTCAAGTCACCCCTTCCTCTAAAAATTTCATCATCCGCCAATATGTTTGATTATGACTAAGATATATCAAGAGCAACAATCTTAAAAATCCATATAGAGATTAGTCCTTAACGATAGGAAGTTTTCAAGAAAACGATCATAAAAGTGCCTTTTTTTCATCCCTGGGCGTTGGCGTTTTAATTGGTGGATATTTAAGTTAGCTTAAATGTTATTGGCGCGTTCGTGTTACTACTAAACACTCCAGCCATTAGCGTTTTAATTGCTGGATTTAAGTAAGTTTTCATCTTATTTGCGAGTTATAGTACTGGAACACTCTAGCATGGCAATGTATCACGGGAACAAGAAACATAGTGCAAAACCTCACCCCATCATTTCCACGGGAGTGAGAAGGAAGGCGTTAAAGAAATATTTACCTAAACAAAAGCCTAAAATTCTGTAAAAGAACTAACATTTGTATAGAATATGATCATGTAAGGGGACGCATTACCCAAAATTTAAGGCTGACCAGAAAATAATTAAACATGCTTGAATGCTGTAAGCTAAGGATATTGCAAAAAAGATGGATTCTTTTATAATGGTGGAGGTTTATTGAAAATGATATAGTAGGTTTGGTAAAATGGTTTTTGAAATTTTACGTTGATTTTTTAAATTTTTAATTTTTTCAGATTGTGAATGGTTAAAACCCTAAGGCTTTTAGGTAAATTAATTGTAGAACTCCAGAATTTTTTTCCTGTGTTGAAACATATGTGTTTAACAAAAGTTGGTATGGGGTAAGGTCTAGTGTGAATAGATTTTTTTTAAAAAATTGATGAGGGTGAAAATTTACAAAAAATCTTATTTTTTTGGCCATTTTTATGTATAAAGCTACATAACTTTTTTTGTTTAACTGATAGCTCAATATCCATACCAACTTTTATCAATAGATGTTGTGGGAACATTTAAAAAAAAATCCATTACAAAATTCTTTAAATCGTAGGAGGAGTAGCATTTTGAAAAAACGTTAAATTTAAAAAAAAAAAAAACTTTTAATATTTGTAATTTTTTGTATATGTTTATTGAATGTTAGTTCTTTGTAAAAATAGTTTAATTTGAATGCTAGCATATATTTGTGGGACGCGTATATACATATGCGCGTCCCCTTAAAGAAAATAACAGTTGTTTCTTGTTGTTAATATTGTTCATAAAATCGTTATTTTTTTTTATTAAAATAAGCAACTTTTTTGTCTTTAGAAAACTGCATAAAATATAACTCATGCAAATTTTAGCTCTAATTTTTTTAAACGGAATTTATAAGTATTTATAGAAATTGCTCATCAACATTCTGTTCTTTCGCAGGCCTTCCACTTCGATCGCGATGATGTGGCCCTTCCCAAGATTTCCGAATTCTTCAAGGAATCGAGTGATGAGGAACGAGAACACGCTTTCAAGCTCATGAAGTTCCAGAACCAGAGGGGAGGCACCGTTCTGCTCAAAGCCATCCAGGTAAACACACTTTTTGTTTTATGACATTAACTAAAAATGAATTGATTATTTGAAAAACCATTGAAGTGCAAATCACTTGACTGGTTTATGAAATAAACGATTAATTTGTTCTGCAAAGCAAGAACAATATCTATTGATTTTTTTTAATTAAAAAAACTATGAAATACGAAACTAATTAAAAATTTAGTTATTGGCGCATTGTATCTATTTTTTCGGGGTAAATGCATAGTTTAATACAAAAAAAATATGTCACCATGTGATGGTGCAGCAAAACGCAAAACCTTGTTTTGTGTTGAAACCAGACAGGTAACTGTGTTTGAGTGGGATTAGGGGGTTCATAGAAAACAGTTCAATTTTCTATAAAAAAAATAAAATTGGTTTCTAGGAAGTTTTTTTATTGACTTAAAATCAACAATTTGTCACATTTGAAATAAAAAAGATTCAATTGTGTTCTTAAATAATAAAATGTCGCATTACTACCGAACGTTCTTTCAGAAATTCCTTTTCAGCCTTGAAATATTACAAATAAAATAGCTTTGTAACCGAGTACTTTTCTTCAATTAGCTGTTTAAAATTTTTGGAAGTGATTTTATTGGTCACTGACCTAAAAATGCTCGTTTTGTGGACCCACCATTGTATATGCATATGCGCATATACGGCTTACCTATGTTATTGCTGTAACTGTCTATAGTTATTCGTTAAAATTAATAAACTTCATTTTTATAAAATTCGAGATACAAAGCGTGATTCCAAGTAAAAGACACTTCTGTTGAAAATGTAATGCCTACTATGAAAACTATTCATATTTTACTAGAAAATGACGTAATATCATTTTTCTTTTACTACACTGTTAAAAATTTCTATCATTTCACAAAAAGTATGGTCCTTAGTAGCTACAACAGCAGTTTGGTGAAATGTTGATGTTGCACCATATTTTTGGTATTTGGTTGAACAATTTCTCAGGTTTTTATCTCCAAAACCTAAAAAATGGTTCAACCTCTGATACCAAAACTTTGGTGAAACATTTCACCCCACAGGTGTTGCAGCTATTAGGAACCATCATTATGGTGAAACCAATCACGAAATTTTAACAGTGTATGGGTTTATTGGTCAATATGATTCATTTTCATGCTAAAGTATGTCTATGTCGTATTTTTTGGAAACTGAATGCTTTAAAATTTTTAATTATTTTATTTTTAGGCTCCAGCTAAGACTAAATGGGCTAGTCCCCTCGAAGCCTTTCAGGATGCTTTAGAGTTGGAGAAAACTGTCAACCAGTCCCTTCTGGATTTGCATAAGATCGCTGCCAGTCACGATGATGCCCAGGTAATTTGAGAAATATTTTATCCATACAGTATTATGAATGTCACGCCAATTTCATTGCAGGAAAATTGTTAATAAAAACCCTAATTACAGTTAATAATAACCCTACAGTTAATAATAACCCTAGGCATTTTTATAAATAAAATCGGAAAATTATGAAATATTACTACTTTTGTTACCATAAAGGTGCTGTTAACTTAATGTGAATGTTGTAGAAGAAATCGGATAGTGAACCGTGTGATTATATAACATTAATAAATTAAATTGAAATTTTTATACAAAGCCTTCTAAATAAGTGTGTAGTTATAGACGAAAGTTGTTATATATGAAGCTTAGCTATTCTAAGTAAGATAACGAATCCAGAAAAAAAAATATCGCCGCATTCTTTAATTGTTCAAGTTCTGATTTCCAATTAATAATTAATTTGCGTTAATGCCCCAATGAGTACATATATAGCAGCATCGAACTCAAATTAGGAATAATAATACTATACTTGAACTGAAACATCCAATTCAGTAATAGCCGAACAACATAAAATAAAAACGAAATAACGAGCGAACTCTGTTCATTTTCATGTATTTCTCAGAGATTGGTGAATAACTCATAGAGATAGTAAAACCGTGCGCTATCGCCCGATAGTGGGCGATAGCGCACGGTTTTGCTATCTCTATGGAATAACTAAACTAATAATAACTCATTATATTAAAAAAAAATCAAATAACTAAAATATTATTTCAACTAAATATATCTTTTTGTGTATAGATGACTGATTTCTTGGAAAGCGAATACTTACAAGAACAAGTTGAAGCCATCAAGAAACTTGGCGATCAAGTCACCAACTTGAAGCGTGTTGGCTCCGGACTCGGAGAGTTTATTTTCGACAAAGAATTCAAATCATAGAGATTCAACTAAAACTATGATGTCAACATCTTTGGACAACAGATAACCTGTAACTTTAATCCTAAATCCAATAAAATCATATATTGCAGAATAATGTTATTTTTATTATTAGCTCATTAGGACTTTTTAAGGGTGTTTTGCTAAAAAAAAATATATATTTTAAATGGAAGATTCTCAAAACGATTTATTTTGATTTTTATTGTAGTACAGATTTAAAAATCGAATTTGTAAATCCATTGTGGACTAATGGTGACAAAGAGCAGTAAGTTCTAGTGATACCAAATAGCACCAGGTATATGCCATGTGCAGTTCTTATTAAGTTCCACAAATTCTGTTAAATAACACAATTAATAAAAAGTGAAAAATATTTTTATAGAAAATTTTTTGTTAATCTAGACTGAAAATGAGCATAATTCCGGAAGTAAAAAATGTCTGTTGAGCTCAGATTTTTATTTATAAACAAAATATGGTGTCGCAATGAAAAACTATGTAAATTTTTAAAAATAGAATTTTTTAATCCTAAGATATCCAAGCTGATTTCAATTTAATTAAAAAAAAACTGAAAACTTTATATTGGTAATGTATCTTAGAATATCAGTGTAATTTTTATTATGTGTAAAAGTAGCACACGTTTTATTAAGCAAGCAAACATATGGACAATGTCTTTTATTTATATGGATGAAAGTACAAACTGAAATAAAATTTGTTTTTAAGAAACTAAAAAAATTTAATACATCTTGAGTACTGAAAATAAGATAATACAAAACCTTACGTTTAATGAATGAACATTCTTAAAACAAATCAAAACTGTGTCGTTTCTGATGTTAATTAACATACATTAAATTTATCATGAGCATACATAAAACACTTAGTATAATGAACTTCTTCCCATCACCGGAGAGAACCATGAATCTCAATTAAATACCTTAGTAGAAGAACGTGCTAAGTAACATTTTTGAAAAAAATTAAGATTATTTTTGTGTCAATGAACATATTCCATCCTTTAAAGATAAAAAGTTCCCCTTTTCATAAATTTAGTTTATTTTTTTACCGTTTGCAAGTACAGTTTTTAGCGGATTTAAGTGCAAATTATAGCTGAGCTCATTTTCTTGTTTTCACTTTTTTCAATGAGCACGTTCTTCCAATAAGCTCTTCAATTTACACATGACCTAATGGCTGAATTAACATTAATGCAACATGTCACATCAAACTTTCGAAACGACACCACACACAGCACCGGCCAGATAAATTTTGTTTTATAACGACACAATTTATTTATAGTTTAGAGTCGGAGGTAGTATTGGAACAAAGGGTTTGGGTTAGGTTGAATTAACATCACACTAGAGCTACATGAAGGCTATTGGCGACGGGCGTCATAATTTAGAACAACAATCAAGTGACGTTGGATAAAAGGACCTGAAGGCCATTGTCATTTCAACTAGGCTTTTACGCTCTCCCACAGAATGTTTCAATTAACGCCGCACTAGAGAATACACATATGGAAACATTACAGGAATCCAAATCGGCAATAATTTTATAACAACATTGTACCGGATCACAAATAACTTTTTCGATTGATTTGAGGCCTTGGTTTTGGATGGTATGTTGGATGATGCTTACTTTGATAAATTGTTGTGGCATAAAATCCGATGAGAATAAGATATGACATTTTACAGACTTTATCAAAATATTTTATATATTGACATGGCAGCTTAAGTAGCTGCAGTTGAAAGATTTCCAGATTCTATTTTACTACATTCTCACCCAAGTTTCTGGTCCCTACGAGTCATTACCCTTCCACTCCTAGGCTTAATTTCTAGAGTAAGAGCCAGGTTAGCAAAGCTATTGCTGCAGCTGTTTATACTGTAGAGTGAAGGACGTACGAGTGTATGTCCTGGCCTTTGGTGATCAAATTGAGTGGACGTAAATCCAGCAGTTGCCATTTTACAATCTTTACAATCAGAACCAAGACAGAATTTACAGAAGAGTTGAGTACAATTATCGTCGCACTAGAGCTATTGGCGACGGGCGTCATAATTTAGAACAACAGACAAGACACAGCCGATTTTACTACAGCTTAGTTTAGTTTGAATTATCGTCGCACGAGCTACACAAGGGCTATTGGCGGCGGGAGTCGTTATTTAGAACCAGTCAAGTGACAGCGGATTTTATAGAATAAAAGTACTGTACAACTCCAATTATTCCAACGCCACTTATTAGGACATCGATTATCAAAATGGTTGTTTACTCCAAACGCTTCAACCTTTTTTGCAGAAAGAACATCATTAGGATGAGTTCCCAGCTCAAATTTGCAGCCATATAATTTTAACTATCCGATGTCATTTTTGGATCCAATGCTCCACATTTTTTTGATTATATGAATGAGGTTGGTCCCAAATAATTCAAACTATTGAAGTTCTACTGTATTTATCACTAACTGGTGACAATTACAAGCCAATAAAAAAAAATATGTAATGATAGATTGCTAATCATAAAAAGATACATTTATATAATGTGACCCTTAACAAAAGTAGAAATTGTAAAAAGTATTCGATTTGACACATAATGGGGTCAACCACCATTTTCTAAAGAAAAATTATACAATATGTAAGAATTAGCAAATAAATATGTCTTTGAATAGCAAAATTTAATTAATATCACCGGGCTTAATATCAAGTAAAACAAAGAAGGTTTATACATATAAAAGTAATTGAAAGAGCTTTTGTAAAAGCTTTTACAATTAAGTTGTTTCCTGTAGTAAACAGAGTGGAATCCAAAAGCATTAGAAACTCAGACTAATGTTTTAAAAAAATCACTACTATTATAATATTTTCATAATGATGCTTCAGACATTTTCCATATACAACTTCTAGCATTTAACACATTTGAATGTTATTAGCTTTTGGGTATCACAAAAAGTTTATAACATGATATATATAGTACTGCTGTGAGCAGGTAAACTGCAGTGACTTCCATAATGACTTGGACTATTGTTGCAAGCATTCAATTACCCTAACATTTAAGAAAACATACTGGAAAACAATTATTTCAGAGCAAAAATGGTACAACTCATTGTTGCGATTACTGCAGTTTACCTGCTCACGGCAGAGTATACAAATACAACTATAAAACTTCAAAAATCTATCCTACATATCACATAATTTTTAGAAAATTTAACATTTTACTTTAAGTTTCTCACAAAAAACTACAATTTGAAAGTAACAAAGAATATCAATTTAGGGTAACAATAATACCATTTATACCCAGTGATACATACAGTATGCACAGTTTTTCAGCACATATATAAAACCTTAAAAATTAATAAAAAATTACAATATATAGAATATATAATGTCAAAGACACTACACAAAAGTAAAAGTTTACTATAAATATATTAACCAATCAATAGAAATACTATAATTTATTAATTCGAGATTCTTTCTTACAAACTTTACAGATCTGACAACCCGAACATAACTTAGAATCTCTAAAGCATAAAAATATATTTATTAAATAAAGCTTTTACAATAAAATAACTTTCTGAAACATAATTATTCTCCAAAGCTTAAAGTATTTGATTAAATTTTTGACTAAACTATATGACACATATATAGTGTAAGTATTCATCACATTTTAAACAGGCCAAGCAAAATAATTTTAATAAATATCCATATTTTACAGTTAGTATTGGTTTTATTAAAATAGTATTTTTATCTATGCATCTATAAATGTGCTTTTAGCAAAAAGTGCCATAATCTTTAGCTTGGATGTAATTTTTTTTCATAAAATATGCATACATACAAAAATTATTGTTAACACAACTCCAAAATTATAATCTAAGTTAGTAAAACAAAAAAAAAAGTATTCATTTAGACAAAGGTACATTTACTTAAAAAAACACACACTTTATTAGATAATATACCCCCCCCCCCTTTTTTTTTTATTTGTGAACAGATTTAAACTTATTTATATTTTGAGATTTTAAAATATCTTCCGAAATTGATGACATATTTCCTTTAAATTACAAGTGAAGCAGAATTTCAATTATGAAGCTAATGCATTAATATTTAAATATTAGTTTAAAATATAGTTTGAAATTTCTTATAATAAGAAAAAGTAATTATTAACTTAAAACAAAAGAAATAAATTCATAAACGAAATGTATCGAAAGCTCATTTAACACAGTGCAGTTTGTTTTAATTAGAAAATATAAACGACAAAAATGTAAATATACTATAGTTATAATAGATAAAATAGTAACTTAAAGTTTACAATATGTAGGAAAATAACTTGTAAATAAATTTTCTTGAATAAATATAATGGTAAGCTAATCTGCTAATTGGTTTATTAATACATCTAATTTACAATATATTTGCAACAGCGTTGCCACTTATTTCACATTTTTACAACTTTCAATTTATCAAGCTTCGTTATTATTTAACCACCTGACCTTTAGGAAATTAATATTAATCAAAAAAAATTTGGCATTTTTTTAATTGTTAAAATAACCTTTTAACAACTTTACATAATATTACTTTTTACTTAATATTTTTAAAAACTATTTTACTTTCTGGATAAATGTAAGTGGAACATCAGCAGAAAATAACCTCAGTATTAGATTTGAATTATTTCTTATCTTATATACATTGCTGAATAGACTGCAAATTTATGTTTGTAACAGTCAAAGTTTAAATTAAAATTTTGAAAGCTAACAAGCAAGGTAAGGGGTGTGATACAAACTTAGTCAAAACTTGGAAATGTTTGGTTGAAATAACATCACACTAAAGCTACAGAGAGGCCATTAAAAGTGTTTTGTACATTTTATATGCAATGCCAAAACCTATTTCTTCACTACCATAAAAAAAAACTGAGCCAAAGATTGTGGAAAGACTGTGGAGCCAAAGATTTGGTCCCCATATATTGCAATTAAAGAATTATTTCCAACAAGGGTTTAATTATCTAATAAAGGGTGTTTTACAATCTGCAATGTCTTCACAAAATTAAATTTACTAAAAATAGAAACTTGAACCTTTAATTTTTACATCTAATATACAATTGGACATCCAAAACAAATGAATTTTCAGAAAGTTGATATTTATAAAAAAGTTCTCCATGGCTAAAAGCAAAGAAACTTTTTTTGAAATTGATATAAATATTTTTTAAAAAATTATATTTATCGATCTATTTACAAAAAAAAAATCACACTAAAATTATTTTTAAAAACCCAAGTAAATGTTTCGACATTCTTTGCAATAATTTAGACTTAAAATTGTAGCAGAACTAATGTGACTTTGTCAAGTGGCAACCCTATTCAAAATCACTAATATCTAGGTACACTGTAGAGTATTTTACTGATTAAAAAGACAAAGCTATCATTTCCGCTGGACTGGTTGCTTCGCAGCTCAATTTGAGCTGTCACGTCCAAACCACTATTTAGCTCACATCTGCTCTCTTGTGCTCGGCACACGCTACAACGACTCATCTTCAGATCGTCGATCATCACCTCAATGTCAACTAGATTCTCGGGAGACACTAAAATGCGGTCATTGAATGGTAACCGTAAAATATCGTTATCAGGCTTAACTTTCACCGGGTAGGTTATGTTACGTTCGTCCTTGGTGATACACAGATAGACATCGATCTCTTCCTCACTTGGGTTTTTGCTGTTGTCTTTGACCTTCAGCTCGATCCCATGAATGAGAATGGTGCCCTTGAGCATCTTTATGTCGACATGGCACTTGATGTCACTCTCGCAAGAGGAACTGATCTGCTTCTGCATCTCATGCAGTTGAAATTCGTAGGACATGATGACATCTTTGGCGGAGGACTGAGGCATTACTTTTCGAGTGTGAATCTGCTTAGTTTTGGGCAAAACTTCAAACAGGGGCTCGTTGGGTGGAGAATTTTCAGGCGTGTGGCTGGAGTAGGTAGATCTAGCAGGGGCAAGCACTTTGCCAGCTGTTGAATTTGGGTGGCCATTAATCTGCCTGGGATGGTTTGAAAGTGGAGGGAAGTTATATGCCTGGCAATCTTTGTTATTTGATTGTGGGAAATTGTTAACACCGTTTACTGGTGGAGATTGAGACCATTTCAGACCAGTTTTTATAAAACTGTTTGGGCCACTTGACTGTGATGGATAATTTCTATTTGATTGTGCAGTATAGCTCAATATTGGACTGCTTTTTTTGGCAGTATCGTTCAAAGTTTGATTAAAATTATTAGTGCCATTAGATACAGGGGAATGTGATTGATTACGATTAGGGTTAGCTTTCATTGAATGGCTGTCCCCATTCATGTAAGAGTATAAACCATTGGATTTACTATTATCAACTATTGGGTAGGCTTGACTAATGTCAAGCCCGTTCACCGACCCAACAGCTGAAGAACTGTCTGCCAAATTCCCACACCTTGATCTAAGGCAAATAGAGAATTCTTCTGGGACA